>JAOCPS010000009.1:2439301-2473886 GCA_025505425.1 Graphium colonna
GTTTTGCCCTTACCAATTCTTATATCGGTAATTAATGTGTTATAGTTCTAAAATTAAGTATTAATACGGTACCTATAGTATTTGCCCTATATATCTTATTTTTAGTAGGGAATCTATATGATTTGTATATATTAATTATATGAAATTGGGTAACGTTCATATCACAATAATTGGGTTATGCATTATTTACAAAGATGTATTAATAAAATTAGTTCACGATTTGCAATGCTATCATAAAACTATTCTGACATTTCTTAACATACATATGTAGCTATAATGATATTTTTTTCTCTGAAGTGTTATAATAAGGCAAGCTAACGAACATAATAAAATCTGAGACACGCTATTTCTTAGTTAAAAAAAATTCATCTGTAGGTAGATCGGATTGTCAATTAGCTCGGCATAATAGAGGAGGTTCGTACAAAGACGGGTGACCGTCTCGATGACGCAGCCGACAGTTCGGGCGTTAATCACGGCATTGTGGCTGTTTGATGCCCGAGTGGAGACGGGAAGACCAGACGGGCCAGGGGGATGGAGTGAAAAAAAATAACTTCAAGTTGCACACACGCATAGGCTAGGTACTACGTCGCGGGCGACGTGCGAAATTGGCCGTTGCTGTAAGTGTCCCGTTTGGGAGATATTGTCGCTTTTGAATAACGATTTTTATTTTTTTTCTTCCGTTTTACGTTACGCACGATTGATAGACTTCTTGTATATAAATTGCATATGAATCGATTTTTTTTTAATTTATTAAATGGTAGTTTGTACAAAACCTTAGATTACATAAAAACGATATGCTTTATTCTTAATCCGAAACACGAAACTTACAACGTATTTGAATTTAAAAGCTTCACATGATTGCCAAATTTAAAATAAATGCCAAACTAATGGATTACAAGTAGTTATAGTTTTAAAATATAGCAACGCAATGTGATTTGAAGACTAAAATCAGACATTTCAAAAAACGCCCCAACGCGTCTTGCGCATCGACCGCGACGCGGCTCAAGATGCATCAGGAAAGGGGTCCCCTACGATCCACTACGCTGTACAAACTTACAACAGATAAGGGCCTCAAGTACCCCCCAAAAGGGGTAAGACAGACCCCCCAAGTCTGCCTAGACTTTAGTGGAAGAAAAAATAATGCGGGAAAAGGACGGCCTGAGGTGATCCGTCTGAGACTCCGCTCCCGTATTCGCGTGCGGCTTCATTTAGCATAATGATGACGTATTAGCATTCGAAATTACGAAACTGTAGCAAGGTGATGGTATGATTATACATTACTCTAATACGTACAGCATATATAGGTACAAGAAGAATCGAATATAATTAATAAGAATCGAGTATCAATAGATGTATATATATATATATTAGATTATCTTTTAATTATTAAAAAGGTATTGCAATGGAGGAACTTCAAAGGTTGTCTCTTTTAATTATTATTATTATTATTTATTTGATAACAGATAGAATGGAGACGTGTTGATTTGAATTGAATTGATTAAAAGAAGCGTACAAAGGATTCGCTTACGATCTTTGGATGTCTATCGACACTTCACTGCATAAAATTAACTATAACACTCAGTAAAAATGAAAATTTGCATTATGATTTCGTCTATGCCGTAAAGAACGTATAAGACTTAATATGACAAAATGAGATATATGAGTAGGCACAATAACATATGTTGAGTCAGCTACTTCAAAATATTAAACAATAATACTTCCTCTATAATCACACATATATGTATACATATATTTATTAGTTATGATTGAAGTTATGTTTATAAAAAATTGATTTTTAATCTAACACGCGACAAATTGACTGGTAGAGAATGCCATAAGGCATTAAGTCCATCTTTTGTAACCCTGAATTTTAATATTATTGTAATAAAGTAATAAATAAGTAAACACCAATTATATAAAATACAATGTGGCTATCACATATTTCAAAGACACTAGTATCTTACGAAACATGCGAGGTTAGACAAAAGCCGCCAGAATTAAACTGTTTACACGTTGGTTTCGTATTGTGGTCTTAGAATGGCGGGCCGCTCTGATTACTTCCCACACTTGGACCTTATATCGTGTTACCTCATTGTTGTAGGGCCCATTGTGCGACATTTCTAAATCTTAATGCCGCGTAAGCAACCGCCAAGTACAGTCGACCGCCTACATCTAGGCAGATTCGCGAGTGTTTACCCTTGTTGTTTTTGAATTTCTTTTACATCCTACTAATATTTTATTATATCAGTATTTTAAAATAATGTTTGTAATAGGTCAACTTCTTTTTCAATCAACTAATGTTTTATATTTATCAGTTTGTTTGGATGTTTAAATCCTCTCTCTTAGTGATTCTAAATAAATAAATCCTCGAATTAATGTTTGTTATGGGTCAGAATGAACTACAGACTAACTAAGTAAGAAATTATTCTAAGCATGATGACTTAAGCAATACTTTGTATCGAAGCTACGGACCAATATTTCCATATATCATAATATTTGTATATTTCCATAAAGGTACATCTATATATAGAATTTATTTAATTTAAAGTTGCAAAAAGATAACTATTAACAGAGGAGTTTTGAAATTAGGAGTAATGCCTTATAAATACTGTTTTTTTTTAAGAAATAAAGATATATATAAGATAAAGGCGCGGGACATAACATTTACATCATAATGTTTCGATTATTCTATTAATTATAATCTTAACTCTATACATTTTTTATTCTGAAATTATTTATTCTAATATTTAAAGAAAACCCTATCTGGTGTTTACGACAGAGATAACCCTTTTTTTTTTATCTTAAACTCGCGATTAACATTGCAGCTCTTAACCGATTTTTTTCGCACACATGTTTCACTGTTTACCGTGCTGACTGTACGCAGACGGTTTAACCCGGCCGCGGGATGAACTTGATACATGACATTGTCTGCCCTCCACGCACCTCGCTTGTCACGCTCTCCTAGACCGCTTTCTTGCTCTATTTTTAGGGTTCAGCGCGAAACTTGTGTCGACGGGTAGCGTTAACACGTTGCGGACTAACAACGTTCTTACGTAACAGTTTGCGACAGTTTGTTATTGTAGCGGTATTAGTACGGTTTTCAAATTGATTTTGTTGTATCATCAATGTTCGTATTTGTGCCAGGAAATGACAAAATTTTGGACGCGAATTTAATTCCACTAATGATTTTAGAGTTTAAAAGATGTTGTTTCCTTTCAGATTATAAAACAAATCTGTCTAAATATATTTATCGTGTTTGTGCGGTTTTGGGCTATTTTGTCTTCGATTTGCAAAATGGTTGATCTACATTGAAAGGATTTGTAAAGGACAGTACATTTGTCGGAGCTTTTGCGTGCATTCGCAGTCGTTTTATAACCCGACGCAGTAACCACCGTCGATGGCTTAGCGGTGGTTACCGCTTTGCTTGGTTGGTGATGGTTATAAAGCAACTTCAAGAAAGAGAAGCATAGAGACCATTGCCAGTCTAGGATTGCTAGGATCTTTTCTCAAATATTCAAGTCATATTGATGCGGAACTAGATGACAAATTATTCCATAGAAATGTCGTCTCTAGTAGATAACTAGTGGCAGTTGGTTGGAATATGCCTAAATATAGTTACGCTGTCCAAATAATAAAGCCAATGATTCATTACAATTAAATTCCATAATTATTCGTAATACAAATAAAAGGTATAGAAAAAATGAAGCGAGGAATTTCGGTGGTCGTTTAGAAAGAAAATATATGGAGTAGTGCGAAAACATGGAGCCACTCCGCTGTTTAACTAGCGTGTCTCAAGTCAACTTAAATGGGGGGTGAGCAGGGTTAATGAATAATTAATGCGCACACTTTTCGCGCCAATTATAATTACGTAAGGAAAGCAATTACCGCGATCGCCACCTACGCCGTAGCGCGCCTAACTGAGAATTTGCATATGTGCTCGCAAGCAAGCCCGATCGCTCTAAACTCTGGCCGCACAGAAAAATTTTGAGAATAAAAAAAAATATGCGTTTTTAATTTTGCCAATACGAACGTTAATCACTGGCAGCTAAAACTTTTTGTTTACGATAAAAGTTTTGATTAATTTGGCGCCAATTTTTTCGTATGTGTATTTGAATCGTACATATTAATTATGACAAATTATTCATATTAGGCCGAAACACGGAAAATTCGAGCTAAGGTTTTAAAGTGGTCAATAATTGTTTAATAATACAATATGATATAATTGCGGTTTAGTGGCGTTGCTTAGTGAAGTTTAGTTAAAAAGCGTAATGGCGGTTTTTGTTATTATTGGTCGGTAACTGTAATGCATGGTACTGTGTTGTGGTGATGTTTTTGAATGGTTAGTCGATAGTATTTATTTTGTTGGATGATGATTTCGTCATTGTTAATAATCAAAATTATTAACCTACCTTGCTGTTTTTTCTCAATAAATATTTTAATAAACGCACGATAAGAAAAAGTAACCAACTTCAAAAAGGAAAGGTTTCCGTTTGTTGACCAACTATTTTTATACATTTTTAGGTATGTTTGCGCGAATCTCTGCTAATTATCGGTTTTATTTTAAAAATTATTTATCCGATAAGGTTTACTACCGAAATGGTCCCATAAAATATTCAGAAATATCGGTTCAGTAGTTTATTTTTAGAATCCACATAACACAAATGATATGCCTCCAAAGTAATATTTTAAGGCGTCTAATGCCAGTTATTCTAATGTTCTGCTATAATAATTTTGTTCCTTTTGTAGACAGTAGTTACCACATTCTGAAGTAATTTCTCTATCTAGGTAGGTATCATAAAATAAGGTATGCATGATTTTTGGAGATGACGGGTGGCCATGTCCACCCCTTTCTTTTCCCACTCCTTTCCCCTCCAAATCCTTAATCCCGATCCCATCCTATCCGATAAATCTATTCTATCCAATTTCCCAGGTTGATAACGCCCTCACAACTCTGGATGTTGTGTGTGCGACGGGATCGTTTACCATCAGGTGAACCGTCTGCTCGTTTGTCTTCGTTTTCATTAAAAAAGGTAATTATTGTATTATTTAATTCATTAGAAGTAAGAAGAATCTGAAGTAACTTTACTATATTTCTACTCAAGAATCTCATACAAAACGGTAAGTGTAATTCTGCATTGAATTTGGTAATATAAAAAAAAATTAAAATATATTTTTGTAAACCCAATTTTTTTTGTTTTTTTTTTATATAGTGAAGGAGGCAAACAATCAAACGGTTCACCTGATGTTAAGTGCCACCGTCCATGGACTCCCGCAACACCAGAGTAGTTACAAAAACGTTGCCGGCCTTCAAGATAGGTTTAGACTTTTATCTAATCGTTATAGTCAATTATCAATATTAAAGTGTGTATAAAATCGCGTCGCTGACTGCATAAATTATGCCACAAAAATAAAAATAATCTCGGAACAAAGAAAAACTGATTTACATATTTAGCCAACACACCCCCGCGGTCTGCCGCTCGGGGATCTTGGCGGGAGCGATGCAGGGCTTCAGGTGCAGAAATATCTACCTGATCTTTATAAAGGCGCGGGTTTATTTTCAGGCGTCATTTGCATCCACGGCGGAGACTTAGAACGGTTCATAAGTCGGTGAAGTATTAAGAACAATAATGGACATGAAACGTGAGTATTTCGTTATATGTTTGATCCTTTTTTTTAATGTAAATTTAATTCGGTACATTTTTCAACTAAGTACAATTTAATACGTATTTGTAATTATTAGAGTTAAATAGTATATTTATATAATATAACTTTTAAATTAAAGTAGATGAAAAAAAAGTAAGTACAGGTAGACAATATTATCATCTCATACAACGAAATTTCGTTGCATTTGGTAATAACGCGACGTGAATCGACTGGATTGAATTTAAAACAATTCTAAATTCAAAAATTTTATAAAAGCCCCGCTTCGATGACTGCGTCGAGTTTCAAAACAACGCAACCAAAAAAAAGGAAACATTCTAAATTTGAAAATCAAAACACATCTCTAAACCCAAAAATGGCTATTCGAATCGGTTCAAAAGGACGTTCTAAATTTGAAAATTGGAAACAATCGACAACTCGCAACTGAACGACTGGCCATTGGATGTGGGAGCTCATTAGAGTAGCGAATAACAATACGGGATGTTAGGTGCGTTCGAAAGCGCGACGACAATGGAGACGCGCGCGCAGGTCACGGGCGGTGCGCGGCGGCCGGAAGTGTCTCCGGACGTCGAGATTGTGCCCCGAGCCCCTGATTCCTTCCGGTGATTCCAATGGACGCACACTTCCAAAAGACACGCCGCAAGCCACGAGCGGACGCGGTAGGTGCCCCTCATCTCGGTGAGTATACTTTGTTATTAACTAACGTACTATTCTCGATCTCGCTCATAGATAGCATTTGGTTGTTTTTTTTTAATTTTGATTATGAAGGAAACACATTTTCTATTAAATAAATAATATACACTAAGAAATGTAGCAGTAATAAGGTAAGGAACGTTAATAATTGGTAATCTTTACGTTTAACTAAGCAAGATTAACTTTTTATTAAGCCTTGGACAAAAAAGGTCCGAAATATGTGCTTGATGAATATCAAGTTTGTTTTAATTAACTTATAATTATGCTTCAAATTCGCTTGGCATATACTTTACAACTTACTTAACAAACCGCACGCTAATTTCCTATCAATTGGACCACACTATAAGGTCGTCGCTCCCTGATCTTTAGCACGGAACGATTGGCGGTGATCTTTTTTTCATTGAACCCGTCATGTCGGGTCCCCTGACTCACGACGACATATCACCCGCAAACGAGATGATCTCTTTGCATCGCATAAATCGCACTGCAAACGGACACAGCCGACCTCGAATTCGAATTTGTGTCTTCTGACGTCACTTCCGTCCGAGAACTGTCAACATTTTTTTTGAAAATGGAACATTCGATTTTATATTGTATAATTTTAATTCTTACACCTCTCACCAGTAGATTATATGATAATTAGTTTTCTTTTTAAATAAGGCATTGATCGGAGTATCGTTACTTGGTTAGTATAATGTCATGTGATATTTATTCATTAAAAATATCATTAAATTACCTTAAAACCAATCTACAATCTAAATAAACTAATTATTGAGAAAAAGTGGCTGTGGAATAGAAGAGAGCAAAACCAAAAATCTATGGTATTTTTAACCGAATTGAAAAAGAGAAGATTCTCAATTCAACTGTATGGTTTTTTATATATGTTTGCCGATTTCTCCGCTAGTTATGAACTGATTTTCATAACTCTTTTTTTAATTGAAAGGATATAGTAAAAAGGTAGTCTCATATAATTTTCATGAAAATCAGTCCAACTGTTCCCTTTTTAAAAGCAAAATAACTAAAAAAAATTGTTACACGAACGTTTGCTTCTAAGGCGTTTGAAGTCGGTTCCCTCCATACGTTATTATCTCAAGTAATTATTTAAATCTTTTACGCGCGACTGCACAGACAAAAAAAAAATATTTTAGGAATTTAGTCATTAAGAATATTAATATTACACATACACTAGTCTTCTATGCATTTTTAATGTCATTCGATTTCGTTAAATCAAGAAAGGGACGAGAATCGAAAAAACACAAATTTTCACTTTCATAACACTATTTATAGTATAATAATAAATTGATAGCCTTATAATGAGTATATACCGCTATAATAAGGGTCTAAACTGCACCTGTGCCAAGGTGCTTTCTCACGGCGCGCGCGCACTTCTCACGCGCTCGCCTTACACTTCCTTCCTGCCGACCGCCGCGGCGACCACACGGCCGGCTCGCGACCCGCGTCTGGACTTACGCGATCGGATACGCACATTCGAAATTTGAAATCCTTTAATATTTTTTTGACTTTTAAAAAAGTGGCCAGTCCATATAATTTAATTTAAATTAATGGTTTGTTTTCGAATATTAAACAGCTTTTTTACTATCGTGTAGCAATTCGCAAATCTTGTATTTTTATGTTTACAAAATTAAATGTAAAGAAAAGAAAATATGTTAATCGATTTTTTTGTAGAATAAAAGATATTGGAAGGGTATTCGAATGCATAGCCCTCAAGGGTCACTCGGCGGTCGTAAGCGATACTCTAAGGGTGATAATCGTTCGCCGCCCCGGCATGGGAACTAACACTTCCGGAGCGCGCCCCTTATCTGCTTAAGTGACAAATCTTTTTTTGATTGTGAGAACTACGAGTCCGGACGTAGAGGAAAGCCATCGAGTTGAGGGCGGACGCAGATTTTGCGGTCGAGGATACGTGTCGAGTGGGTTCCTTTCGCACGCTCTTGGACTGTCACGCTTTATTGGCCATCCTCATCTTAAAGGCAGGACCAAGTTCTTTCGATATAAATCTTTATGATATTTAAAAATTGGTTTCTCTAAACACGTTTTTGTTATCAGGATTAAGACAGTCAATTTTGTATGTCAAAAGCGGTTAACTTAATAAAAAATAACGCACCCTACAAGAGGCAAATCTACACGCTATCGTATTACAAGACCGCTTATAATTTCATAATCCCGTGTCGAGGCTTAACGAACAATAACATACATTAGCGCTCAAAGAGCGGGTTAATCGCGGAGTTTTCTTGCGCTTTCTTCGAGCATTAAACGGGGCCTTTGAGGCCATTGTTCCGCCGCTCCCACGGGCGCCCGTCTTGAGAGCAAACAGGTCGGGACACCTCATTGTTTCAATGTCTCATTGTTTAACTAGGCTCCTGTTCCCATGGGAGAGCGGGGCTACTCGCGCAGTGCTTTCGGGATGAACCACTTCTCGCGCACACGCGAACGGCTCAGCGTTCCGATTGCGAATGGTCGCTGGCGTTCCTTTTTCAAGTCTGAACCGAAGATTTGCTACCGCTTTTGCAATTAGGTTCCCTTTTGAAAATGGAACGTCTTTAGAACGATTGAAGTTGAATTTCTTAATGTTTGGGGAATTTCTTCGGGATGACTTTTAAAAAAGAAACTACCTCAGGGTGAGGTTTATTACAAATCTGTACTGCTTTCTGTATTTCAAAGACATTCCCTAGCTTTTTTACACACGCAGGAGTTTTTTAAATGCGTTTATTCTTTTTACCATTATTGAAATATCGAATAAAGAGGTGGTAGAGCATAACAACTTTTCACAGCTTTCGCTGCACTTTTACGGCCGTGCTCATGACCATGTGTACCCTTTTCTTTTTCTATTCCTCTCCTCCCATACCCCAACCTCCAGTAAACCTATTATATCCGATCTCCCAGGTTGACAACACACTCGCAACTCTCCGGATATTGCGTTTGTCTATGGGCGACGGGATCGCTTACTATCAGGTGAACCGTCTGTTCGTTTGTCTTCCTTTCCATAATAAATAAATAAAATATATAAATCCTCGAAATAGATCTAATATCACACCTGTATATTACAGATTAGTTATTTTCGCGACTACTACTTTGACAAGGTGTATTTAAAGATGAGATAAGTGTGCAATAAAGCATATTATAATGAGGTCAAGTTAATTAATAAAATCGTTTGGTCGCATGCTAAGCGGCCATTAAAGGGTGCCAATAAGGGGTCGCTCTGGGAACGGGTGGAATGCGTTGGCGCAGCGAATTGTTTTGCTGCGGTGAGATGACACGCATGGGACAAATATTTATTTGATCTACAAATAATTGTTCCCTATTTAACATTTTAAAATACGTTTGTTTATTTTTATTATTTTTTAAAAAAGAGTTTGTAATGCAGAATAATTGGTCGTTTTACATGACTTATATTACGCTGGCAAAAATATATTTTTAATAAAAGCGAGTGAGAGACTTGAGAGTTTGTAGCTGTTTAATTTGTGTATATTTTGGCACTGTAGAATGTGTCTACATTGATATTATATTTGTGAATGTTAATAATGCCTGATTGAAAAGTAAGTTAATTCTTCAGACAACAGAGACAGTAAATAAGTAGTTAGTAACTCTATATCCCTTGTATTTTGAGTCTTATATATAGATATATAGAGTATACGATTGTTTATTATAATAAAAGTTATGCCATCTCCACTGGCAGTTATAAGGTAATTATGAACAACGGATCGCCAAGCTGACGCGGTGTTCTACCGGCCGCTGGACATCTGTCGCCTGAGCTTCACGCTTCGTACTTCATCATTCCGACTATTATTTTCTTCGTAAAAATGGACTTGGATGGAAAACTAGTTCGGACCCACGCATTTTCTTGCGGGCAAATATTTTCGACAACCGTGTCCTTTTCAGTATTCTACATGCCTTTTGACAGAATTGCTATCTGTAGGAAGATTTTTAATCCTAAACGAATGCCTAGTGTGTGTTTTTCTACTCTTCGGGAATACTATGTTTTGCGGGCAAAGAGTCATGATAATAAATCGAATATTGAAGAAAAATAAACAAATAAACAAATTTTTAAATACTTCAAAGCCGTACTGGCGATAAGGATTGCATACAGAGTTCACATTCTATTACATTTTTATTAAGTTAGATAATATGAAATATTGATGTGGATTCCATGAAATTAACTAAATTGTGTTCCTTTTTGTCTTGCTATATAAGCAAGACAAAAAAAATATTTTTATTCCCAAGAAATACAGTTCTTTTCTGAATCGCATATGACTAGTTCCTTCATGCAACTATTTATTCATGAATTCTTCGTAAACACCAATGTACACTTTCTATAAGTTTACACTAAAACAATTTACTTAACCACTTTTCGATAAACATCCATTTTTCGTTAGCAAGTTATGTTTTTATTATTTATTGAAGTTATTAACTGCCCGTGTATGTATATTGTTTATAGTAGATGTATTTAAATTCGGCTCTATGTTCCAGTTTTCTATCGCCATATGTTTATTTGTTGGCATGTGTGCAATGAAATGGCAATTTTCTTGCACCGTGCCACATTAGCTTTCAAAAAGGTCGTTATTACAACAGTCATAAAGTACAATTTTGATTATAAGCAAACAAATGAGAATGACTATAAAAGTATCGGTTTCGACTCCATGCCTTTTCCAATTAAACATTGGCGTCTTGAAGGAGGTCCGATATCGGAAGTGCGGATGTGAGTAGACATCTTTTTTGAGTAGCAAATCGATTGATACGGCCCGCTGTATCGAACTTCCGGTTTTGACAGAATACCCTCCGCTTTGTTTTTATTGTTTGAGTGATTGTATCCAAGGAATCAAATTAAACAATTTAATATTTACATATATTTTAAATTTAATATTAATAATAATTAAGTTAGTATATACCTGTTTATTATAGGTCTGTTTTTTAAAGGTTTTTGTAGGTACTATTATTATTTCTTATGGAATAGGAAATACTATATTCATTGTATTATTAACCGAACCCTATGTTCTCTCTGGCAAGATGCAGCACTAATACGGGCAAACGATCCCCAATTCACAGAATTTTTAATGACATAGATATCATAGCCACTTCATCTAACAAGTTTAGAAGAAAAGTTAGAGAGATTTTGTCATAACTAGACTTCACTATTTCAACCCTTTAGTTTTAGTTTTATGTAATTGTAATAATAATATGTGATTAACGGTGCTGATGGCACAATTATTATATATTTCATATTTTATTGTACTAAATATTGTGTCTTTGTTTGTTTATCCATATAAATGAAAAAAAAATAAGTGAACGAGTATACTGGTCACCTTTCAATTATATAAAATAATAGGTAGAAGTTCCAATAGATAATTAAAAAAATAGATAGTAGAAATATTATATATAATTTTTTAACGTCTAAGATATGTAGGTATAGCTTATTTTTTATATTTATATACATATTTAGCTTTAGTAGGTAGATACAATTAATGTTGTGTGCCTTGATTTGGTTAAATTAACAGATCTAATCATTATTTCGCAAGATTTTTTTTATAGTAAGGTAGACAAACGAGCAGACGGTTCACCTGATGTTAAGTGATCCTGTCGCCCATGGACACACGCAACAGAGACTTGCGAGTGCGTTGTCAGCCTGGGAAAATGGGATAGAATAGGTTTATTACTTAGGATGGGGTCGGGATTAAGGATTTGGAGGGGATAGGAATAGGAAAAGAAATGGTGACATGGCCATCCGGCGTCCCCAAAAGTCATAAATACTTTATTTTATGCCGACTATAAAGGGCGGTGGTATTTCCACGAGTGAGCGCGGCAGTAGAAGTGGAGCAAAAGATGTTATGCTCTACCAACTATGAAATTACTAATGAAAGATACTTCTAATGAAGCATTAGCCACAGGGAAATGATTACTGGAACAAAGTTTGTTGTAGTTTTGTCTTTAAACCTTTGTCCAAAAAGTTATAACAGACAAAAAATAATAATAGGCGAGTTGATGGATGCGTCTATAAACTGTTGTAACACGCCTTGCGGTTCTAATAGGTTCATCGCGGAGGGTGACTCCAAGAAATTGATATCGGCACGGCCATTAGAGCGTCTGTCTTCCTGTTCGAGGTAACCTAGTGGCGCGTGCGTTAATCGCTTCATTTGTACGCAATAATAATAGTTCCCGGAAGTTCCAGAAGGTTCCACGCGGTCGATCCCGGAGTAAACAATCGACCAATACCACTTAAAGCCAGCAAATGAGTCCCTAGGCGATGGTGATCGCATACTTCTACAGCCAACATTTCGAGTAATCAAGACATACTTTACAGCCTAGTTGGCAGCATAAATGATTCACCTAATGGTAAGTGATTGTCGAGGTGGTCCTACATGTAAGATTCAGATGTCTTTTCTTACTACGCTATAAATCCTCCTATCCAGTAAACAGGTCAAATTGCCCAGGTTGACAACGCACTCGCGACTCTTCGGATGTTGCGTGTGACTATGGGCGACGGGATCGCTTACCATCAGGTGACGCGTCTGCTCGTTTGTATTCCTTTCTTTATGTATGAGATAATGAAGTTGTTTTTTTTAATTACCAGGAAACTTTGTTATAATGTAGCTATTATGTCAAAATGAGACATCGCCGTAGAAGAAAAGCTGGCAATTATTATATGTTTTCCCATTCAGTTTCTTACGCCGGATTTTCTCAGATTTGTGGCTTTACTCTCCGAACCGATGATAGTATTTTTGACAATCAAAAATAATTTCAAAATAGAATGAAGTATTTTTCATTTTACTGTTGCAGATATGTATTAAATTGATGCCGTAACGTCAGTACATAGCGTTATGTAAACACAGAGCGTTTGAACGGAACAAAACTCGAACATCATTTTACAACTAAACGAATCATACGGGGGACGCGAGCCGCGCGTCCAAACAAAATGGTCAGCCTACACACGTATATATGTAGGCAATCGCGGATTTTGTGAATTTGGAAATTTGTTAAAACCGTGCGAGGGAAAACCAATACGGCTACGCACTAGGCGGGCGATGTGTGCGTGTACACACACAATGGCGTCGCAAATGGGCTAGTCGAATCGCCCCCGCGCGTGGGATGGGGCGTCTTCCCCGGATGCGTTTTTGTGCCGGAATCCGCTGCACGTAGATGTAAGTGCGTGGACGGAACGCGGAATCGCCGGTTAGGGTTTGCGTTAACAAAGGTTACGTAAAACGATCATCGCGGGACACTGCTTTTGGAAAGGTTCTAGAGACGCAAATCAATTGTAATACTGTTTTAAATGTGTAGGGTAAAAACCGCAATAACAAGATTTCAATACGGAAATTGATTGCGTACAAAAGGAGCGCGGTTGTCGCGATTTAGGCCAATTAGCGCAGACCCCGAAGCAGACAAGGGGCCTGTCGGCGGCCTGCTAATGAAAACGTCCACCGCACCACTGTCCGCTCCAATTTATTTAGATTAGGCAGTTACAACGCCACATCTCGACGCAGTTTAGATACAAAGCGGTATCGCTCGTGTCCACTGCACGCACACAGCCGCAGTCACCGTACGCCCGTGGCCCGTATAAAATTTACGGCGCACACTTTTGCACGCGCGCCCGGGTGCGGCGCATAGTGTAGGGGGGGACGCTGGCCGGTCAGCCATTTCGCGTCGGGCCAGATTTATAACCTGTGCCAAGAACGACCTCCGCGACGCCGAACAGGCCGGTTGTGGACTGTGCAGAATTAAAAAGAAAAGATGATTTTGAAAAAAGAAAACCGAGGGTAATTTGACGATTGGAAAGTGGAAAATTCTCTTCTACTCTAAGACGATTGATCTCAACGTTGGATCTCAAAAATAAAACGTTTGAAGTCATTGACAATCGGATTGGATAATTTCCACCCGTTGCTGGACTTTTACCAATTAAAAACGATATTTTTTAAAATGAAAGATCATTGACGATAGTTAAAAAATAAAAACCACAAATCCGCACGGCGTGTGACTTCGCGGAAGTAACACACAGTGCGTATTTGGGGTTTTTCATGGTCTTTGATGATCAATAAGGCCGCTAATACACGACGCCACAAAAAACCGAATCCAAAAAAAACGCGGCGATGATTTTGAAAAAGGAAGGGCGAGCGTCATCGGCGGGAAACTCCCCGCGCGCCGCGACGGCGGGATTGGGAAAATGGTGGACGCAGTTGGATATATAGCCCGGTAACGCAACCTTCGGGGGCATTATTTCAAAATGCACGTTAGGGGGCGGTGGGGGCGGGCGGGGTCAGCCCGGCTGTTTGTCTATCGCCGCGTTTTACCATTCACCGGGTGAATTTTCCGAAGCCCACTGCGCTTCCACCCCCCACCCCCATCGCCCGCTCTCTGTATTTTTATTAACGGAATTATAGCGTCTGAATGAGCTACCGTACCTACTTATATTGATTAGGGTACGGCTGCAAATAGAGCCTCTCTTTGTTGGCACGCGCACTTATGGTGCAGCGGTGCCGTGGACCGCTTCTTGTTGGCCAAGTCGCTGTCGATGCTGAATCAAAGAGCCCCGTTACGTTATTACACTAATGCGTATAAAATTATCAATCAAATGTTATTCAATTCAATTTATTTATTGTACAGTTATAGGTATATATAAGTCGATAATGAGTGATGTAGTAAACCGCTATAACTTGCCAATTTCGCGTAAAAACATATCTTAGAATTATTATAGGACCAAAATTAATAATTTATAGTCCCGTTACCAGTACACAATAGTTCTTGATGAATTATTACCTAATATATTCAACCTTTTAAGCCAGCCCGATTTTGTTTTTAGTACTATATCTATTGGCATTTATGTTGCTGGTCCAAAGTGTCGAAATGGCGTTTAAGATATGCGGCAAATATTACATGATTCACATAAACATCGCCAAGTAGGTCAAAGAAAGTTATCGGAATCGCTACTGATGTAAGTAAAACTCAACTTTTACGTATTTAAATTTTTGTACATAACCATAGAAAAATAAGAATTTTAAGTAAATGAAACAGCAATACAACTATCCCAATTTATTACTTGTGCAATAAGAAATTTAGCTTTTAATTTAGAACAAAGTAATTTAAAAACTGTTTAGTGCAGCACTCAAACGTTTATAGAGCCGTGTTAAGAACATGCAATGTAAGGATTACCGCAGAATTCATTTAGAGCCCGTAACGACATGAAAGAAAAAGGGTTAAGCCTCCAAAACTGATATTTAACAAAAGGATCTGTTTCCGAACTTCACTGATAGAGACGGTGGGCGGGCTTAGGCGCTGATCAGAAACTCATAACTGACACGTCAGTTTTATCGGAATAGGAAGTTGGGCCATGAAATGTAAGCGCTCAACTCCCTCTTTTTACTTTATATGCACCATTGTTCCGTAGCGCGTGCGTTCCTTTTTTAAAAATCAATTTGGAGAGCTCCAGATGGAGAATAAGAAATAAAAGTGTTCTTAATTTTTATTGTATATTCGAACACTAATCATTGGCGAGTTGTAAAACTTAGTAACTGGCCGCATATAATGGGATTATGTTTTTTTATTGAAAAAAGAAATACGCGCACACGCTATAACTTTTTGTTGGCAGCGTATTGTTTCCCGTTGCCCGCGTAAGCATAACGCCTCAAATTCACATAACGGCCGTGCATTGATACGCGATAGCATCGCTTTCGGCGCAACGAACGTTCGATATTCAAAACTGCGTTGTTCTTGATTAATGTTTCGCTTTATCGATACGTTCCCTCGGCGTACGCCGCACTTATTCGTGGTTTGTTCTAGAATTAGCAATTCGTCCTTTTACCATTCATCTTTTAAATAGCTTTGATAATTGCTAATTTAAAAGTAAAGCTTATCTAAGAGATAAGGCGACAGTTATTCGATCAAAATACACAAGAACGGTCATATAGGAATTTACAGGTCTGCCATATCTAATGTTTAATTTAAAGCCTTATTTATACCAATGTTATTGATTAGTTAAGTATAACGGAAATTAAATTATTTTTATTATAATTATTTTAATTAAATTATTTTTTTCCGCTGTATTGGGTAAAGTTAAATTACATATAATCATACAAATAGGATTTGAAACCACTAAGGTTTGTAGCAATGCGAAAAAGAGTTTTATGTCATCATAGTACATAATATACTGAATTAAGAATTAACTTACTTACAATTTTATAAGTTTAAATCCTATATATACTTTGTCACAAGTTTTTTTTATTACAAGCCATTTTATATGAATTGCTTAACAGATAGTATTTGTTCTCAACTATTTAAACATCCCATTTAAAATAACGCTTATCCCCTTACCAGCAAATTATAAAATTAACATATTGTTTTGTCCGTGTTGGAATTTTAAGTTCTATTTATTAATTTATAGCTTTATAATTGATTTAATATTGATTAGCTAAAAAGACTATTGAAGCTGTCCCTACTAATGAAATCCGCCAATGTCAAACATGCCGGAACGGACTAAACTATGGCTTTTTTTCTTTTTCCGGGAGTATATGCAGCGGCGGTGAGTCAACACAGGTCGCGTACGCCAAATTCGTACGTTCAAATATTCACAACTTTTCTGAACGAAGGGGACCTCGAGCGGCCGCAAAACGATAATGTACCCTGTTCCCTCTATTCGCAGTGCTCTGTGTACGTTTTGTAAAGATTCAAACGAGAAACAAATATAATCACCGGTTTATAATATATAACAACACTATTTTTGTTCCCATCTATGCTTACGTTATATTTATTTAATTTTATGCCACAAGCATATTACATTTTTATTGAGATTTTCCTTCTCATTTAGGTGTTTTTCGTTTACCAAACATATATATTATCTAAGTAACAATAATATGTTATCTCTGTATCTAATGAAAAGGTATAGTCTATTCTGCGCCGTCTCAGTTTACTAATTATTCAAAGCGTTACATACAAGCAAACAAATATACTCTATAACATCAGAAAGGCTTAGCTCGAATCGAAAAAGCTTTAAATTGGCAGTTAACAAATTATGCGAAGGATTAGGTACAGAATGCCGAAATAAAAAATAAACTAAATCACATTCGGTATCGCAGCGTTTTGTGTATAATTAGCAAACATTAAAATAAAAATCGAAAACTGGACAAGACGTGCGAGAATTAATACGATAGAAAACTTTACTAATATCAATATGGATTATTAAACGGTATCATTTTGTAACGATAATTTCAATTAGTAACTACAATAGAAATGTTTGACGAAATTCCAGGTAACATGGCGTAGAGGCAGGCGCGGGTTTTATCAAACAGCAGACGTGGGTTTCGTTCGAATTAATAGAAAATTCATGCGCTGTCCACCCCATCGGGTAGACGGGATACATAGATACGCGTACGATATAACGGATTTCCATCTGAACATATTTGAGTATATTTATGATTTCAACATGAAAAAATAAGTATTTTATAAATATAGTCCGGATAATTTGGAAAGTTGCTTGCTTTAAAAAGGAATTATATAAAAAGTTTACCATTAATATGTTTTTGAACTCTTATCCGGTGTAAATTGCCCGTGGCCCCTCGATGGATCTGTGGAAAAAAAATAACTTTAATATAACTATAAATAGCGAACACGATAAAAATAACCTTAAGTAGGTACATTTTATGATTATTGCGAATGGTATTGATTTCGGTTATATAATGTTTTAAATATTTTTTTAACATTCAACAATTAACACAATCAATGAATTTGAAATAGTTTCATATAAACAAATGAACTAAAACAAATTTTATTCGTTGTGTCAATGAAGAAGTTACAACGAAAGATACAAGACAATGGACGGAAATCAAGAGCTATTTCTCTTAGATATAATATCTAAGATTTACGCGAATATTCGACATTTCGAAAATACACAACTTTTCGAATTTAATCGCGTTTTACTTATTTTTTTATTTAAAGACGTTTACAATATGCAAAATATGGAAACGACTACCACTCAGGTGTTTAACGTTTTGATGTCACTTGTTAATTCAACATAGCTTAAATATTAATTTAGGTCCGATCTACGCAGCAAATATTTGTAGTATCTTAAAGTCTTGCAGTGTTGTGCCTATTTCTTGACTTGATATTATTTATAGTGGTATACCAATACAAACATCCTCTCTATTGAATCATGGTGTCTTTTTTCGAGGGTTTTGGCCTATCTGATGTAATAGATGGCCCCTTTCAGAGTTTGTTTTTAAACTGCAGACTTGTTTTGCTTGTAATTTTTATTATCGTTTTTTTATAATCAATATACGTCACATATTTCTTTATTCTATTTCAGCCAGAAAGTTTAATAAATACCTTTATTGACACTGGCCATCAATTCATCAGCCAGCGATGTATTAAAAAGAAAAACAATATGTTCGACCATCGATAGAATAGTGACGCGCTTTACGCTTATCGATAAGGATTGTAACGGTGTTATCGACAAATCTATAGGGGCTGCCACGTGCGGGACCACCCGGCGCGGGCGCGTGCCCTCTATCGGTGTCTAGGAGGGTTTTTTCTTTCTTTTTTCTTTCACGAACCGGCCAATCTCATCGCCCGTATATTAAGTCAAAAATGTATTAATATTTTTGTTAAATTACTGGCAACATTTTTTTTAATATGGATTTTATGTAGTAGACATTTTATGTGTACGTTACCTAATTGGACGTAAGGATGACGTGTGTTAATAAATATTATTCTACATTGAGGTATCGTGAAAATTTTCAATATTTATTAGTGATATGTAGTAAGTAGTTTACTGTTCGGGCAATATCAATTTATTTTGTTAATCGACTTCAAGAAAGGAAGACGAGAACATCATTTGGATGGTTTCATTTTCTTAAGAATTTTAACGCGTTTAACAGATTTTAAAAATTCTTTTTTTATCTGATAGGGTATAGTTTTGAAGTACTTTCCCGAAATTTACATAGAAAATAGTGCAGTAGTTTGATTTTAAAATCAAAATAACGAAGAAATATGTCTCAAAGTACACTTTCAAGGAGATAGAATTCGATTTATGTAATTTTCTGTAAAAATAATATCCTACACGCTAAATTCTCCGGAGAAAGATCTGGAGAAGATCAAATTCAAAGTAGAATATTCTGCATATCTTTAATACAGTAAAAAATGTTTTAATGTAATTGATATTAACAATCTTTTAAACCTCACAATCGATTAAAACGAAAGTCGATAACTAAAGAAATTGCTATATCGAATATAATCGCTTTTAATAGTGTAAGGTACAAAAACACTAACCTTATTTATCAGAGCATTTCTACATTCAAACATTTTACAATACTAATAAATTATTCTTTGTATATTTTTTTACGTTGCACCGTACATAAATTTTGTTTTATTAAATTTGTCAAGAAACTTTCGACAATACTACGGCATACTAATAGCTGTTAATATTGTATATGGCAATAAAAATGTTTCTTTATAGACAACTAATTGTGGCAACACAGATGCTGTAGGATGACCAGGTGTTGCGGGGCGTGCGCCCATTGATCTTTATTGCCAGTATTCTTCGAGTGGCTAATTGTGGGCGAAGAATGGTGCAGATCCTTGTATAGCGGAAGCGATATATTATGGTAACACTCGCCTCGGAGTGGATTTTGGAGCGGGCATTATGGCGGCTGATTTATGCTTAGATCGCAATAAGTCAAAGGCTGTGTAAAATATCTTGAATGAAGATTCGGGGTAGTTAGTAAGTAGGTAGTGACCTTTTGTTTATGATTAATTTATGTGCAAAAGAACTTATAAATACCATACGATATTGCAGAAACGGAAGATAAATTAAATGTATATACTACATGACCCGTATTGTGAATCCTGCAACTTCTTTTAACTTTGAAATTGTAAATAATTATAATGATTTGTGTTATTTTAATAACTTATGCATTTTGCACGCCTTCTTATCATTTAGTCCAATATTCTATTTTGTTATGGAAGACAAACGAGCAGACGATTCACCTGATGGTATGCGATCCCGTCGCTCATAGACACACGCAACATCTGGAGGCTCACGAATGCGTTGTTAACATGAGAAATTGAATAAAATAAGTTTATTGGAAAGGATGGTTCGGGATTAAGGATTTGGATTAAGGATAGGAGTGGGAAAAGAAAACACGGCCATCCGGCATCTCCATAATTTATTTTATGGGGATTTTATAAAAGAGACATTCCAAAATCCATACCAAGAATCAGTTTTTACATATTGATACATACTCAAGGATAAAACTGCTCGAATAATATATAATAATAATATAAATAAATAGCGTTTAAAATAATAATGCATGAAAAAAAAAATTAAAATTAATTAGTTATTCAATTATTCAAATATGTCCAGTTAATTTGACTAAAGTATAAATAAGTAACAAATAATGTATAGTTATTTTAAGTAAAAGCCACGATGATACACCATATGCAACAATATTTCACGCTTTAATTCAATATATGCGCTATTTTTCATCATTTGCTGTACAAAAAACGATGCACGGTTTCAAACAGAATCAAAACGGCAAATAATAGTGTTCCGTGACATATTAGCTGTAGAGTAGATTAATTTTGAACGCGGACATCGAGTATTCGAATTTTTAGATTTGCGCAGATGTTTCAATTCTATAATTTCAATGCACGCATTTGGAAAAGATGATTGATGTGTTTCTTTAAATCAGTGTAATAAAATTCATATTATTACATGTTTTATTCTTACTAAGTTGCATATGAATTTTAAACAGGCTACGAATATTATCCGAATCGCTAGCGATTGAAACATATTGAAGTAAGTTCTTTTGTCTAAAAGTACATATTTATTATTTAAGTAGTATTTATTAATATTATTTCATGATGCATTATTGAGAGTGGTTTTGTTTTGTCTGCGGGTAAACTGTTGCACAGTTTGGCAGAATAGACATAAAAATTAATTATAAACTTTTATACTATTATAATAAAAAAAAATTAAACTGTAAAAGTATTGACTCTAATCTGATATTGCGTTCTACTTTCAAATATTTACTTAATATAAACTATCGAAATATCTTCATACGAAAAGATAAACGGAAAAAAATAGGCTCATAATAATATTTTTTTAGCTTTGATTACTTTCTATAATTACAATAATAAAACCGAAATGAGTTAAAGATGTAAACCTATTGTACTCCATTCCACAAACTTTTTACCGAGATTTGAACCCACATTCGGTGGAAGGCATGCGGGCGTTTGTATAAATTAAGAAACGGTTCTTACGGGCCACAATAGAACGCTGAATTGGTCTACTCTGCCCAAATTGGGGGCACGCCTCGAGCCTTCCCGCATCCTTTGCCGGGACCCGTAATAAGTTTCGCTAACACAACCGTAATGGCGGAATTGACGAAATCAAATGATCTTAGATTTTATCTGTAACTGATAGTTTTGGGACAGCTGAGGGAAGCGGATGTAAGGTCTTGGGCCTTATAACTTTAGTCTTAAATAGGTATACGTACGTAGTAATGTGTTAGAAATTTTCGTGTACTGATTAGTGGCTACGTAGCATGATAACAAGTAAAGACAAGCCTACATGGGTGCACCTCCTTGAAGACGAAATGAACAGTTTAGTTAATATTTTAGGTGGTATAACGTAATGGTGGTACTCAGATATGTGTATAATTTTAGGCATAAAACATCGATTTTACTTTATTTACAATTTGATGATCGGTTGGCGCGGTTGCTAAAACATTGGTTGCGGCGTCGCAGGTCGTGCGTTCGATTCCCACACGGAGCAAATATTCGTGCGACTTACAAATAATTGTTCCGGGTCTGAATGTCGTCTTTGTGCTATTTATTGTTAAAAGCCCTGGTAACACAACGCTTTGACCTTAAGATAAGGGCAGCGTTTTCTATTGTTTGTTGTAGTAATTGGTGCCCAAATTACTTTTGAAACCCCCACAAAAGTAATCTGGTGCCAATAGCTTATAGAGTTATAGAGAACATAATAATCCGAAATAATTACAAGTATTTTATATTTCAAATCTATCGAGTTGTCCCATAGTCTCGAGTTCATCTATAAGCAAATAATGAATTGTTATAGGGACCTTACTTGTAATCAATCTCATATAAACAATTATGCACACGTGTCGCTGTCAAAATATTGACTTCCAGAAACGGGATCGCTACCTATATTATGACAAGAGTAATTTTCCTATCAAAATCCTTTCAATCCCCACACAAAACGCCGGACGTATTACGAACGCGCCAGGTCGCGATCATAGCTGATAAAAATTCCACCTCCTTTACGTTTTGAATGACAACCGCTGATGGGTTAAATTACAATGCTGCCACCGCAATGTTTATAAGCAATCTTTTTGTGGCGCCAAAAGCGAGCTGTCAATTCTAAAGAACGCAACCTGTCAAAGCGGATTTTTAAAAAAGGAACGATTGTCTCGGCCGGGGTTCGCTCACACGCCCACTTGAAAGACGCGTGACGTCGGCGGATGTGACGTAAGGAGTCACCCGGTTTGAATGGGCTACGTATACAAGGACGCGTATACGTCTTTCGTTTGTATGGTGTCCATGTTGTCCGTATTTGATTCATTTAGCCGTTTAGGTGTTTTTATTGCTAGGTCTAAGTCCATGGGATTGTACACTTCGTATACAATATAAAGATATTAATTTTGGAACGAAGTTTCTGGGACGTTGCAGAGGGTACCCTAGCCGGCAAAAAATGTCTGTAACGTAAGATTTTTCGTATCTATAGCTTTTATGTATGATGGCTATAGTGTCTAATGTATTTATTTCTATATTTATTTATTTATTTATATTAATTCTTTGTTTTTTATTTATTTATTTATTGTGCTTTTACCTAGAATAGAACTTGAAATTATATATATTTTTATAATAAGGAATTTTTTTCCTATCTCGTGTCCCACTACACTACACAGTTTTTTTTATTATATACCTCTCTATGATTTTGACCTAAGCTTTTTCAGTCCAACTGTTACATTTCAAGGTAACAGTTGGACTATCCGCAAACAAGTGACGTGTGGTGACACTAGTTTGCATGAATGAACGTACGCTTACGTCAGTAGACAGCCGACATTGAGATTGACGGTTCTGTGCCTCGTACGACGTGTGCCTAATTCTACTTGTCCAGCAACTGACGAATTAAAACTGGCCACACCAACTTGTCTAATGAGAATGCGCCATTACAGCTGTCAAAGTTACGCGCCATCGCTCCTAGAACAGCGCGAATCGGTCCTATCCCTTTTGAAAAAACTCAATTTTAGAACGTCACATTCTAAATTGGAATACGTACAATATACGAAGTCTATGAACTTTATTTTGTTTAGTAAACTTAAATTGAACCTTATGTTTTGTTAATAAATGTTATAATTACTTTATTTGTTTTGAAGAGCATCGGTATGGAGCGAACGGTATGAGGGGCCGGGGCAGGTGTGTTGCCAGATGTCTTGAACAAATTGCCGCGCCATAAGGTACGGTGTGGACACACCCTTAGCTTTATTGGGCGCTTGGCGTGTGCCAAGCTTTAATTTTATGCTTGATTACTGGTGTTCGGGGATCACTAATTGATGGTTGCTATGCGCATGAGTACTGTTGTACCTGCATCGTGCCTTTATTGAATTTTTGTTTAAAGTTAATAGTATTTTATATATCAAAAGCATATAGTACATTACGACTGAAAAATACTTATTTTTTAAATATAAATAAAATCTTAAAGTCTCTTTAATTTTGTATGCCTACACCTTTGTCTGCCAAAACTTAACATAAGCAGAAACAAAAACTCTATTCTTATGTAAGCGATATAAAACTGCATAAGGCAAAGGCTGTGTTAATTCTTAAAAAGAAAACTTGCAAGAAGTTTCAACTACTAGCGTCAGTGGGCAGCAACAGATTAATTCCTTACGTACAAATATTACAGTGTCCGGTGAAAGAAAAAAAAACGGACGTTCCTTTATTCTATTTCCGTCTACATTGTCTTTGGCAGCGCTGTCCAGTTCACAGGTAATCAAAGGTCGGATAGAGCCTATCTCTCCGGCCTTTTTGATTTGCGTCCTTTGCCCGGGTTTTTCTTTTCTTGTTTCATATCTCAATAATTGGTTTTCGTTTTATGCAGTGCAGACGATCTTTTAAATGATTCCCGCGTTTTATATTATTTTTGCGCTGGGATAATTGCGAATTCTAAAACGCGTTACAAACGTATGTAATTGAAAAACTCATATAGATTTATAGACATTTCTACGTAAAGAAATTGTCAAAATAATGTCAATGTAATTTGAAATTCTATCATTATTTCTGTATTCTATAATGATTTCTTACTTTTTTTTATTTAAGAAGCTTCAATTAGCATATTTCAACAGATATATGGTAAAAAAATACGATCAATTTTAAAAATCAATCAAAAACACGATTACAATTCGAAATAATATGCGGGGAATGCGTTCCGAATTCAAAATCAACCGCCAAAAGCGACCCACGCGCACGCGCAGTAGTCGCAACCCCCGCGAAAGGTGCGCACTAACATGGGGTCCACCCCTATTATCTTTAACATTTTGAAGTCTGTTTGCAAGATAAAGGAAAGGGGAGCCGGGGGGTGATTTTCTTTATTCTTCACCCGGATTTATTATTATTTTTTAGATATTATTACTGCGATTGTCGGGGCGACGCGTGCGCATGTGTCCCTAAGAGGGGGCCCTCTAAATGCGAGCTGTACGTAACGTAATGCTCTTACTTGTTTTGTATTTATTTTGTCCATTGTTCGGGGATTATTGAAAGTTACATTAGCGGTTCCTTGCACGAGATGAGTTATTATTATATTTACAGTTATGGACGGTCTTTGATATCAGTTGCAATTTTTATCGAAATATTTTATAAGCTATTTCTAAATGCATTAAGAAACAAATCTGTATGCTTTACTAATTAAGACAGCGTTTTATAATGCTGCAATAATCACATAATAACATAAAGGCCGCGTTATTATGAAAACGCTTTAGAATTTCATCGCTTAAATGCGGACACTTTATTCAACAATGGGTAAGGAAACGGCACCTTACGCCTTACAAATTCCTTCCGTAGGAGAATTTCATTTCTTACCACATAATAGAGTCTAAAATGTCTTACGCGCGAGTTTCTATGTCTTTTGGCGTCTGAGAATATTTTCAAAGGACTTAAAACCTTACGGTGGTAAGATTAAGTTTACAAATAGCTGTTCAGATAACCCAGGGCACGTGTTCCAAGATTGTATCGTTACACATGTTGTTTGATCCGGCGATTTAATGTGTTGTGTGGTCGGATCCGATGTCACGATGGGAGTGCCGTGGCGCCTCAGACTCATCTCAGCGCCAGGTGACGATATTCTATACTCGTAAAATACATTATCTTTTTTTAGTTTTCATAACACTGGCCACAAGGCCGTCAACAAACAAATGTAAATCACTCCGCTTCCGCATAGAAGTGACGTTTGAATTTCAATTTTTTATATTCATTTGCTTTTTAATACGCCTTTGGTAATTGGCGTTCTTATGTGCCTGTATGTGTAGGTATGTTACTTTTTATTAACTCAAAAACATTATCATGAATGATTTTTTTTAATTAGCTCAAAATTATTAGATTTTGTGAGATTGACGGTTTATGGATAGGCCTTATTTGTTAAAAATGTTGCTGTTTAGTAAGCATAAGTCAATAATATTTAAAATTAACTATTTCCACGAAGATCTTCATTCATAACCTTCCATCAGTTGTTTGCTACGTAGAATTACTAGTTGCGTTTCATCAATTAGTTATTCTACGTAGAAATGCCGTTAATTCTCTTAAAACAATATTTCTAGAACTTATCGATTTTGGACCGTTTCTTTTAATTTATAACCGGTAGCGCCCATTGATTACACGTGATATATCGTTTCGTGAACGATCGAGTCTCCCGATTCGATATGGGGTGGTGTAAGTAGAAAGAGCGCACAATGCCTACTTACCCCTCGCCACCTTTGACCCTGCGCCGGCGCAGCTGCACGCCAAAGATGGCGGCCGGGGGGTGAGGGCGATCGATAAAGTTCGCTTTGCCGCTATCTTACTAATAAAAGCAACCCCCATCAGAGTGTTGACGCTTCTGACCTTATTTTTTCGCAATCGCTAATAATACTTTATACCTACGGATTAGGCATGTTTCACTTGCCATCGGTTATATAACGTTATCGTTGCCTACAATGAGAACGGTATATAACCGATAGCAAGTGAAAAATCACCGAAATGGCCCACGCCTACTACGGATACAGTCAAGTTACTTATTTTTTTTTGGTTTTTGGATATTTTCTGCAATCTTTAATTTTTCTTTTTGTTTTATATACTCGCTAAATAATGTTCTGATTTATTCATGCCTAAAGACTGAGTAGTAGTGCTAAAAATCCGCATAAAAATATATTTATTATTTCCAGTGATCATTTTTTCTGTAACTTGCACATAACTTCTACCATATCCCAGGTTGAATAGAGAATGCCATAAGGCCATTAAGTCCACTTTCGTGACCCTTCATTTTAAGGTTATTATAATAAAATAATAAATAAATAAAATAAATAAATAACAGCTTCTAAAGAAATAAATTAATATTATTTTTTTATGGATCAAATTATTATCAAAATACTTTGCATTTATAATTTTGTATAGTATTTATCTTATCCTAGGTAAATAAGTGACACCCATATAGGATATGATATTCTTGTGAGCTTATTGACTCATCATCTCATCATCTTCAGCCTTCATGTACCTACTGCTGAATATCTGCCTCCCTTTGTCTGGGCCACCGTCGTCTCTCCCACGTCATTGCCATCCAGTTTTTTGGCGATTTGTACTACATATGTATCGACCCACCTAGCTGGACGCTTCCGTTCTGCATTTTTCGTTTCGTTGGTACCGAATGGAATACCTAAATGTAATTGAAAACGCTTTCGCACTTTTCGCTAATTGGCTCACAACTTATTTATTCTGAAAGAACATGATATTTTATATTATTATTTGATTTTAGATATTTCTAGTTAATAGTGATATCTACGTAAGAAATTATTTTAAGTGAAGGTACAAACTAATAGAAACCTAACCTCTGTGCTTTTAAATGGCAACCAAAGCAATAAAAAAGATGGACCTATACGTATATTATATATTAAATAGTAGTAATAGGTAAGTGATTGCTTAGGAATTACTTTATTTACATTTTAATATACCGTGGAAAAGTGGAAATTTTGGTAATAAGTTAACAAAACACTTTTTTAGGGTTCCATAGTCGACTAGGAACCATAAATTGGTGGAGAGATGTATATAGAATAACCCTTTTTTTTAATTATGTAAAAATTATTTATTTTTCCACCCCACACAACGAAAAAGAATTCACTTACAACTTATTTGTTCTATTCTGAAGGAACATGCTAAGATATTTCAGTTAATAGTAATTTAATCAGTTATAAAAAAAAGAAATGATATTATTTCTAAGATTTACGCGAATATTTGACATTTTAAATTAAAGAACTTTACGGATCTTATCGCGGTTTATTTTAAAATTTTATCACCCGACGTTTCGAACCCTTTAAAGCGTTCATGGTAACGGGTAGGACTGAGGTGTTTGATGTCCTGGTGTCACTTTTTAATCCTGCTATCAAATCTGATGTCATGGTTGGGCCCTTTTATAGTGTGTTCACAAACTGCAGGCTATAACATATGTAATGTATGTATAATAGGTGATAAAATTTAAAAATAAACCGCAATAAATTCCGTAAAGTAGTTTAATTTAAAAAGAAATTATTTTAATCGAAGGTAGAAACTGTCTCCTCTGCCTTAAAATCCCAACCAATAAAGCAATCATAAAAAGATCGACCTAGACGTATACATCCCTGAATTCCTCCTATTTAAATATGATTTACTATATATTAGGTATATACAGAACATTCTAGTAAAGCCAGTCAAAGGCTGAATTTCAAAATTCGTGCGAACATTTTGAATTTTCGAGTAATTTCTCAAAGCTTGCACAACGTATATTAGAAACATTATTAATTAATGCATCTCTTTCGAAAAGGAAACTGAATACGATTTCGAAAAAAAAAAGGATCATTCATCATACGCGAAACATCTTTTGGCAATGACGCAGATGCATTTCGCAGCTTCACCGCAAATGTCTGTTCGATGCATCTTTATCTTTTTCTGGGCCTCGATCAATTGATATTCAACCTATTTTGACATATCTAGAGTAGGCAAGGTGGGCTGGCACAAAGATTAATATGGGTTATTTAGATATATGAGGATTAGATATTTGTAAATATGTTGATAATGTTTGTTAAAATTTTTGTCAATAACAGCTTATGCATCCAATAATCGACAAAAGTTGTAAGGTACAATTAAGTATTCATAAATTAAGTTGCATTCCTCTATAAAACATATTATATCTGGATATATAGAGAATATTCAATATAGTTATGTGCTTTATCAATGTTACTGGTTCTAATGGATAAGCTGCATATATTAGCTACAATTAATTAAAAAAATATTCCCAAATCGAAATACAGAGGACGTAAGCACCCAATGCTTCTTGGTGAAAGATAAAATTTATATAAAAAGTAACAGAGCCTTTCATAATATATTTCAATTTAAAACACAATATTCAAAAACAACACCTAAACTTAATTAGTAGCAAAATAATCATTTAAATTTAGAACAAGCCGAACATTCAATCAAATTGCTATATTCACATTTGAATTAAGAACGAGTTCGAACGTTGAACCAGAATCGTACATTCACGTACATATTTAGGTTTAGCGCGGCGTTGATTCGATTGTTGCTCCTCCAGGTGGCAAGATCGTGCATTTCATAGCGGGATAGGTGCGAACAATGCCCCACGCGCACGCCACGCGACATTTCGCCCCGGAATAGGCAAAGGTGCAGCCAACCCCTTTCTCTCCTATTATTACATCGCAATCGATGGATCGCCCGTACTACGGCGCCCTTCCAATCAATTCTTCGACTACGGCTTACATTCTCTTACTGGCAGGTAATAAAGCGATATTTTTTAATTCCTTATGACGTAGGTTTTAAGCCAGAAAGCAAGGAGTAATCTTACTGGCCCCCTTCGCAGAGGACGATATTTTTTTAATTCCTTGTGACATGCCGAAACAAAAAGGAATTAGTTTATTCTCTTTTTTTTTTACTGGCAGTTTACAATGTACCAAATAATCATCAAAATTTGAATGAGTAACTTTTTCCTCCAAATCGCCAAATATTTTTCATAACTTATTCCTGGTTACCGAATACAAGTATACAGTTGTACACACTCGAGACCATTAATTTAGCTAATTTAAGGAAATCATATTGGTAACAAGTCAAAATATCAATAAATACTGTAATCTGATAACTTTTAAATTATTATTATTATTATAGCTTGGTGTTGAATATCATGAATCATGAAAATAAAGACAAAGCTGATGTTCTTTACCGTATTCCTCCCTCCTCTTCCACCGAGCCTTATTCTCAAATTAGTCGGTTTCTAATCCAACTAAATATTAACTAAATATCAGCTTGTACACAGGGCAACTAGCATCTGACTTCCGCAACCCAGAGGGATAAACTGTCAATTGAACGATGGATTAGTAGTCAGGATATTTGAACGAACTGACATCCTTTAACTACTGTCAAAGGTGTTCTCGACAACGGGGACCGACTCTTTACATGCCCATCCGACGCATAGATCTTTCTTTTCAATCGGGTGATCAGCCCGCAACGGCCTAACTTAACCAAGAAACAACAACACAAAGTTGTTGTCCCTCCGCGGGATTCGAATCCACAAGTCAGTGCCTATTCCACTAGGCTACGGTCTTAACCATATAGAGTTGCTGAATGCCTTTAATTACACGTTTGAGTAAATAACTGAAAAAAAATAGTTTATCAATTATGTAAAATAATAAGTATTGTACCGGGACTGACTTGTATTAGCCACTAATCTTTTAACATATGTTATTGTCATTTGTTTTCGACCACAGATACAACAATTCGTATTACAAAAGAGAGAGTAGACAACTTGCATACTGTTATTTACGTCTTCTTTTATCACAAAAAGCTTGCTCCACCTTAGCTTCCGATAGAAATGTTTCCTTGCCAAAAAAAATATAATCGGGATGCATCGAGCGCATTGATTCCTCGGTATCCTTGAGCGTTGGCAAAAAATCCTCAAAGGATGCGGGTTTGGCAGCAAGGTGCTCCAACAAAGGGTGCGAAAAGGTGCGCACAGTGAAATAGGTCATCTTGAGACGTCTTTTTTTATGCTCTGTCATATGGTACATATGTTCAACTTACCTGAAGAGCATGTGGTATCTCCCTAGTAAAGTTTAAGGTTATAATTCTATTTAACTAATTCTAATTTAATAATTTATTAACTGACTTTAAAAAGAGGATGGTTCTCAATTCGAATGTTTATATGTCCTTTTATGTACGTTTGAACATATTTTAGCCATTTATTAACAGGTTTAAAAATATGTTTTATATGATAGAGCATTCTTCATAAATAGTCCTATAAAAGTTTAAAAAAAATCGGTTCATTAGTTCGTTTTTTAAATAAAAATAACGAAATTTAGGAATGTTCGCACACGTCTCCGCAACTTATGAACTGATTCGAAAAAATATTTATGATTTGAAATAATTTTTCATCTGATAGAGTACACTTCTATAATGGTCCTATAAAATTGTTATAAAAATCGTATTAGCAGTTTGCTTTTTAAATCAAAATAACGGAGAAGATATATTTCAAAAATACACTGTTAAGGCGTTTGAAGTCGGTTTCTGTAATTTTCTAAAAATAAACTCGTCAATTTGAATGTTTAATTGATTTGTCTAGTCAATGACGAGATATTTAACAATGATAATAAGTAATTGATTGGTTATGGAAAGCATTATTTTGATAATAACCCATTTTAACTAAAACAGTTCTTAAGGTGCTGTAAAGTGAAGATTTCAGACGCAAAAGAGAAGTGACGTTTAGTAAAAATTTAATAAACATAACTATTATTTTCAATTACGCATTACACTTGAATAACAATGACGAACAGCGAACAAGTACCAAGAAGTGTCATGCATCAAGATAAAAATTAGATAGTAATTATTTCCAATGTTTCTTGCAACATTACGCTCCATTGATTTGATTTTTGAAACAGGGAATTTAATTTAAATTATGAAAGTATGAATTTTGTCTTACACAATAGACGTTTACACAATCGGTCATACAGATGTAGAATGCAATACGAAGTATTTTCTATGAATCGCTTTTACGATTTTATCAAATATCTCCGAAACCCGGGTTTCCTTTATAAGTAAAATAAGTGTAGCCTTTAAGAAAAGTTTGAATTTTATGCAACTTGGTACGCCATACACAAATGGGCATTATCCTTTGACATGTTTTAACCATGTGTAAAGATTATGCGGGCCTTTTTTTGTGTATTTTTAAAGTTATTTTGCGGTATGTTTTAGTGCCAGTTAATTGGTCACCCTAATTTCAGCATCGCACAATTATGTCAGTGTGTCACGATTTGCACGCCATAATCGATGGGATTTAGGATCGCTCGCAACTATGCCATTTTCATTTTAACCGACAATCGACCTTATATCTTAAGATGTATGTATTAAAATGCATTGCAGTAAGATATTTTATATACGGATATCTCCCATATTTCGGTATAACCCCTACGATTAAAGCAATATCGTTAAATGATTGTTTTATTTATTATAGCTTTTAAGGTCTTGATGCTAAGGTCCAGATTTAAACGGGCACTAGTTTAATTTGTTGTCAAAGATCGACATATGTTTGTTGAATCTTGAGGGTAGAATGCGAGGAATTCATGACATTTGGCGTCACCCTAATACGCACTTGAAGGTTTTTTAATAGGACATTTATAGGTTACATATGAATAATTTTCTCAATTGTTTACACTAGAGGTCTGTCGATGTTTAAATTCGATAATATTGGCTACGCACGAAAAAGAATGACTTTTTGTCACGTTACGCAGACTGTGCAAGCGAGAGCGCGGAGCGATAGAGAGGCACGATTGGTTCTAGTGTTCGTCTTACGTTATCACGTAACATGATCGTCCGTAAACTGACTTTAGACATTAATTTTTTTCAACATTACGCACTTCTGTCCGTATAACCTTTAATTGTGCTAAATATCACAAAGTTTCGAGCACGCAACATTATACATATACATCGAATCGAATTAAATTGTGTGTACTACATTTTTAAACAAAAAAAATGTATCTTTTAGAAATTTTTTCATTGACAAGCTAAAGCACCCTTTGAGGAAAACAATTTTAAGTGCCTATTTATTTATGTTGAAAAAGTATATTGCTGCCTATTGATAAATAAAACGCTTACTATATATTAAGAATAAAACGCGGAATAATCCCGTAAGATTTATTTAACTATGTATAGTATTCGCGTAAATTAAAATATTAGGAGCAACTTAATATTTTTTATATTAAAAATAAGCTAATATTTAAATATACAGGAGTTTCATATTACATGAATCTAATTCATGTACACAAAAATAGTATCTCTATTCTGGTCACATGTTATCTTAACATTTACAGCAAATAAAATGTTGGCACCAACACCTTGTATAGTGATATTAATTATTAAATTTATTATTTTAAAACAAAATGACCACGGAATTTTCAATAGGCATGGGCCATTTCAGTGTTTTTTCACTCGCTATCCGTTATATAAAGTTCTGATTGTAGGCTACGATAACGTTATATAACCGATAGCAAGTGAAAAAACAGGGAAACGGCCCATGTCTAGTAATCAAATTCTCATTAAATAAGGTCATGTAACAAATGACAGTCGACTCAACAAACAGTCACCAATATAATACGATAAATCACGGTGCCCCATTCAATTAAACTGCATACACTCGATATGCGATGGCACAAGCGTTGCGCTGAAGCGAAAAACTATAACGCCATTTTAATCCTTATCAAAATGTTTTGAATATTTACTTGCTCTTTTAGAATTTTCTAAAGCTTTATATACATGTGAAATAATACTATAGTTATACCTTGGGAGCTTAGTATTAAATATTAGGATTGTAAGTGGCAATCATCAAGAAAATTAGTGTTTTATCCAAAACAAACAAGTCTTCTGAAAGAAAAATAGGGGCTATAGAGGTCTTTAAAGCGATGAGAATGCGTTAGTGAAATTTTGTTTTAAATAAGCTGTTATTATGTATTTGCTTATAATATAAATATAACACGTAAACGAATTATTTTTATACTAATAGATATTACACCTAATGTTTTGATAATGCCTTATTAGGAGTAGATTATTTGGATATATTTGCCCGAGCACAAGCAGTGTGACTCTGCTACAAAATAAACGACGTGCATCGCGCACACTTACAGAAAGACACTTTGTTAATACATTAACCTTATAATCAATGTTTATGAAAATGTTTTATTCAAACACTTTAAGCAATGTTCGTAGACGTACGACTATAAAAGACACTATCTATTGCCGTAAGCCATCAACAAACCGACCGACCCAATTCCGAAACTCGGAGGCAGGCAGTGTAAGCCCGCTAATCCGTTGACTTGCGCCGCCGCAAGACGGGAAGCGGCGGGCGCAAGTCGCACAAAAGGGGATGAGCGGAAAACATATAATTACGCTGCAGCAACCGAGCAAATATGTCGCGATACGGAGAAGAACCGCGCAAGTGCCACTTGCCGCTTCCTTCCCGTGCACGATTCGAGCGCGTTTTAACGTAATCAAGTGCGTTGGGGCGCGCCATTGTGTTTCGTGTGTGCTCCCGCTCTACATGTGTTTCTTTGTTTATATACATTTCGCGTTTTACGGTCAGCGTGGTTTTTATTGTTCTCCCGTAATTTCAGTTTTATATGTTAATAATTATCCTTCAGGAAGATTGGAACCCGCAATACTTATAGGAACTCTTACTAATCAAATTTATATATACAACATCACCAAGTCTTATTGGTGACATTACAAACGGACTAAGGTTTGTGGCATAACTAATAAACAGTAATTTGTTTTTCTATAAATAAATTTTATTAACTCCTTTTTAAAGTAATAAAATAAAATATGCATGATTTTGAGGGATGCCGGATGGCCATGCCTACCCTTTACTTTTCCGACTCCTTTCCTCTTTAAATATGTGTATATGTATATTATACACATATTTAGAGAGGAAAGGAGT
>JAOCPS010000009.1:2473986-2487697 GCA_025505425.1 Graphium colonna
CTAATAATGTAAATGTATGATAATAAAAACGTAAATTAATGACTTACATATTGTTTCATTATATTTACGAGCTGTAAATTATATTAAAAACGTGTTAGATTGTTCGCTTATTAGCCTAAGAAACTTCAAGAAGAAATTCTATTGCGTCTTCGAAATTGCTTTATTAAAATACTTTTATGTCCTGTACATAAAATTCACTAAGCAAAAAAATACTATTAGTTTGAAATTTATGCAAAATTATATATTTTATTCCTACCTTAAAGGCCAGCAACGCTCTTGTAATCTCTCTAGTGTTGCGGGAGTCCATGGGCGGCGGTGATCACTTAGCATCAGGTGAACCGCTTGGTCGTTTGCCGCCTCCTCTATAAAAAAAAATTAGAGACAGTTTTGATTATTTAAATGAAGACTTCTGTAGAAGCGTTAACCAGGACACGTGGCCTGATTGAAAATTCGTAAGACGGAGTTCTGAAGTGACCATTTTTTAATGTAATATAAATCGTCATGTTTGTGTACGACAGCGTTATAAATGAATATCGTATTTTATAATATATAAATATTTTTATTTCATGTTGTTTTTATTTATTTATTTATTTTATGTTCAAGTTTTCACTTCTGTCGGCACTCCATGTTTTTATATTTGTCCGGGGCACAAGTTGTTAGGTTGTACATAGTATATAGAAATCAGTCTTGTTTTATTACAGGCATTATATTTTAACTCTCACTGGCATAACTCTCATCGGGCTATAGTATTCTGTGTACACAGATAGTTTATTAAGGCTGTATCACCACCAATGTAACAATTAACAGGGAAAGCGTAGTACGCACCACCGCTCTACTGGGCCACGGAGCGGACTTACACTGTTTTCGAAGCAAAACTACAATTGTTTTGAATACTTATTTCTGAATTACATAGATTCTTTCGTGTTTTTATTTGATTTACATATCTGATTCAAATGTTCATCTTAATTTGTTTTGTTTCTCAAAATCCTTTCAAAAAAAATAATAATAAGTGAAATATGAATAAAAACTGTAACGAATATTTAGATTGCAAATGAGGATGTTGTTTACCCCAACGTCCTAGGTTCAATCCCCACTTTACTTTCTCTTCCAGACCTTGAGAGTTAAATAGACTTTTGATGGTTGTTAAAAAGCGCTTTATAATGAAATCATTTTCTTATTTTCATATATTTTAATATTACCAAAGACGCAGTTAGTTTTGGAAATCAGACACCTAATATATTCAAAGTGGGAAATTCTTTATACCACCTTTCCATAACTTTCTCCGAATGAATAACTGAATGGAACTTGTTTTCCATGTTTCGTGATGAATTTCCAAAAACAAGGAGTTTTCTAAATTTCTGTAATATATAAAGCAGTACTCATATTATTACTATTACATTTTACTTTAATAAAATTGAATTGTTCACGAAAATTAAATATATTTCTTTTCATTTTTGCAGATTGAATTCTAAATACACACGGTCCTCATCAACCTACGATATGTCCGAACAATTCAACTGCTTAAAAGCGCCATGTCAAGGGTGAATTGTTCTACAAATATAGAATGGATTTCAATCAAACATCTTGAAATCGGTAAAAAATACAGTTTTTCCCGTCATCGCAGATGTAATTTTACCAGCAAATGGCGTCAAAGAATATCAACAAAATGGCGGATGAGCACCAAAGTACTTATTCCACTCATGATTTTGAATGTGACGGGACAAACAGGTGCTGTAGAAGGTAAACATAAGAACTAACTTAATAAAGAGTTATTAGTGATTAATTAAGCTGATATTATTTAAAACATACGTTAATATAAACGAATTATATTTTTTTTATGGAAAGACAAACAAGCAGACGGTTTACCTGATGGTAAGCGATCCGTTGCGAGTATTAACCTGGAAAATTGGATAGAATAGGTTTATTGGATAGAATGGGCTCGGAATTAAGAATTTGAAGGGGATAGGAGTGGGAAAAGTAAGGCATGGACATAGCCATCCGGCATCTTCAAAAGTCATGAATACTTTATTTTCTGGCGACTTTATAAAGGGTAATGGTACTTCCCCGGGAGAGCACAGCCGTTAAAGTGAAACAAAAGCTGTGAAAATAAGCGCTACCACCTGACATTTAAATATATTATATTAAAATATATTAATAATATAATGAATATTAAAATTTTATAAAAGTAATAGGCAAAAAGATCGGTGTTAATGCTAAAGGAAAAATTATTTCAGTCTTTGTTATAAAATACTAAATATTTTATTATTATACAATCATATGATGACTTTCATAAGCTCGATCAAAATTGATTCTTCTGCTCTGATGATATTGTAGATCAATCAAAAATTTATAATTTTTAAAACGACAATATCCAGCTATTGATTCATAACTGCAAGTAGTCAAATATCCCAGTCTAATTCGTCCCGGCGAAGCTCTTAGTATATATACGAACATTTAAATTGAAGAAGAAACATTTCTTACACTAATTTTATTTTCTTAATGTAACATATGTTAATTTCAGCTCTAACCAGTCGGGTGCTGGCCTCCTTCTTGGGCTATCCCACGACGTGCAGCGTTGGTCCAGAAGTTAAATCTTGCACGCTCTCGTTCAGCTGCTGGTTACGAGGAGGGACCAGATTAAGGGGGTGCGGGAGCAGCTGGCTATTCTCCTGCTGCGGCCCACCCGAGCCTCAGAGAACCTCAGATGGCTTTGATAATGTGTAAATATTCAAACCGCAACAGTCTTTATATATTTATTATAACATTATTCTTTATCATATAAGCGGTTAAAACACAAATCTTGATTATTTTTTAGAAAGCTTATAATATTAAAAAAAAAACTTTTTAAATGGACCATAAACGCTGTTAAGGATTTAAAACTTCAGGAGCAAAAAAAATATGTAAAATGATTTTATTTAGCACAGTACAACGCATTCTTTTCTAGCCCCTCCACACAAATCAAGCCCGAAGTGGCTACCCTAGCCGGGCCATCGGTAAACTAACGTAGATACCACGCGTACGTAGAACGCCGCGGGTTTTAGTGGGTTGGACCACACGAAACTGTCCCTGCTGCCCCCGCAGCACGGATGGCGAAGTATCATATAGCATTCCCCTCGTCAAAAAAAAGCACAACGCATTCTATTTGACGAAAACAAAAACAAACAAAATTTTGTTGCTAATTTCAAAGTTTTAAATAGTCCGTATCGTGTTAATTTTATATAATAACCTTTATGTACTCGGAATAGTGTATATAGCTAAGTATCGACTACATGAAATAAATAACACATTTGTTTAGATTTCAAAGCTTATACGCAAATAATACTGAAAAGCCCATTAATCATTTTGTATATGGTTTGTTTTCGGTTGGTTATTATGGTTATGGCTTATATTAATGTATTTTATAGGATACCGTCATCTGAGTGGAAATATAAAATAGTGCCGCCAAAGTTGCGCCAAGTTCCTCAAAGAAACGTGGTACCAGCTAACGTATTCAGAAGACGAGCTGACGACGATCCATCCCAGGTACTTATCAAGGATCCTATCAAAATCATACATAGAATTTACTACCGCTTTCTAGTGTAAGATGTTACCATTTTCCTGTTTTTCAGTTTTCGTTTTATCACTTTCCAATAATGTTAACCTATTTAAGAATTACCTTTTTATTAACCAAACTTATTTAGCCCATGTGGTGGAATAAGGGAATATGTACTAGAACAAACAAACTTCATCGTCTACTAAATATAATAAAGTTGTAATAATTAAAGCCAATAACTATAAAGTAAGCATAAAATAAAGTATACATAACATTTCTTTCCTTATTCCTCCACTCCCTAAACCTTCATATCTTCCCGACCCGTCCTATCCACTAAACCTGTTTTATCCAATTTCCCAGGTTGACAACCCGCACGCAACTCTTCGCTTGTAGCGTGTGTCTATGGGCGATGGGATCGCTTTACATCCGGTAAACCATCTGCTCGTTTGTCGCGCTTCCCATATAAAAAGTATAGTGACGTTAAACAAAGATGGAAAAATTTATTGGACGAATTGTGAAAAACAGATTTATCCAAAGTCTATGAGTAACGTTATGACATATACAAATGTATATGTTTCTCTATTTTTTTAAACGCTGCCCTAATTATAAAACATGTGTTACAAGAGCCTTTCATATACATAAATCGCACGAAGACAAACACCCAGATCCGACAGAATAATTTATAGGCTATACAAATATTTGATCCGGGTGGAAATCGAACCCACGAACCGCGATGCAGCCAACCGCAGCACTCGCACCATCTAGTCTATAAATATTATCTAAATATTTATTCAAAATATTTTATCAATCATCCGCAAAGATAAATACATTGTTTAATCGAATTTGCAGAGTATTTAATTATAATGAAATATCGACATAAATTGCTCTCGTAAAGCTGAAATGACTTTTCTGTCATATACTTACTTATTTGTATAAGTATAATCACATAGAAAAATTTACGCATGTATCAACTTTGCACATTACAGGTGGATTGCGGCTTACCATCTACGCGGATACTGCAAAAAAGGATCATAGGAGGTAGAGAAGCAAGGTTCGCGGAGTTTCCTTGGCAAGCTCATGTCAGAATATCAGAGTTTCAGTGTGGTGGTGTCCTAGGTAAATTATCAAGGTTTTTTCCTAATATTCTATTGATAATAAAAACTCTTATCAGTTCCACTTCCGCTATCAGGCACAATAATTATTAATCTAAAAGTTTCAAGTGCAGATTTTTATCGCAATTATTTTTATCAAAAAAGTGTTATACGCTAAAGTCCTCGACAAATTTTCGATTATTACAAAGAATGTACATAGGGGTCATGTACATTCTTTGTAATAATCGACAATTTGTCGAGGACTTTAGCGTTACATTCGTCAAATAATATTAAAAATAATATTGATTTTTAGTCAGAATTTTATAAATCGCTGATTTCGCTCATCCCACGACTTAATTATTTAATCAGATAAGAAAGATTTTTTAAAATCGGTTCATCAATGACGGAGATTCCGCAAACATGCCTAAAAAAATAGGAACATAGAAATTGAGACCTCCTTCCTTTTTTGAAGACGATTAAAACCGTCAAATTACGCACATGATTTTTCTCAAAAAATAAATATTCTATTTTTGCAAATACTTTTTGTTAAAATCCGTGCTTTTTGACAGATCTTTGACGACTCGAGGTCAAAGTCATGCACATTCTTAGTTGAAAAGCATAGTATTTAGTTTCATCTGTCCTGTTGTCTGTGCGAATGGAATTTTTATAGTTTAACTTGACTCTATTCCCGTTTTCCTATTAAGCTTTTGCGAACGTATGTATATCGCGTAACAATGCAATATTATGATGATATGACGCTGATCTGATGCTGGAGCTGAAAAGTGGTCATAATTTTTTTTTATGGAAAGGAAAACAAACGAGCAGACGGTTCACCTTATGGTAAGTGATCCCGTCGCCCATGGACCCACGCATCTTCCGGAGAGTTGCAAGTGCGTTGTCAGCCTGGGAAATTGGATACAATGGGTTATTGGATAGGATGGGTCGGGATTAAGGATTTGGAAGGAATAGGAGTGGGAAAAGAAAAGGGCAGACATGGCCATCCGGCATCCCCAAAAGTCATGCGTGCTTTATTTTATGCCGACTTTATAAAGGGCGGTGGTACTTCCCCGGACGAGCGTGGCCGTAAAAGTGCAGCAAAATCTGTGAAAGGAGGTTACGCCCTACTACCTACAAAATAATTAAATCTAAGTTAAAAAAACGTGTAACAATGTCGTTAGCAAATCACAGCAATAAACATCGTCCATTACGCGTGTGCGTGACTGCAAGCGGAAGTGGGACGCAATCGCTACCTGTTCCCTCCACGCCCGTTTCCGCCGCCGCTCAACACTTGCGACAATCGACGTATAAGATCTTGTTCTGATTTAATTTATATGTATATCTTTAATCGAATTACACGCTACGTTTTTTTGCGAAATTGCGATGGCATGTTTGTTTTTTTATTTATTTGTGCATCGGCAGAAATATTGTACAAAGACGGACTTAATGCCTGATAGCATTTACTCCCAGTCAACCTTTGGGCGATAAAAAACGGGTAGATGCTACAAATCATATTATTAGACGATAAAAAATGCTATTCAATGTTAAAGCTACATAAATACGAAAATATCTTTAATATAATACGAAAATATATACACAATTTATATTTATTTTTACATATTACATACTACTTCTTACTGTAAATCTATTTTAGTTTTGTTTTAAAAAACGATTTTATTTATTGTAATATTTTGTTATGTTTATAAACTTTCGTTAATTTAGCTATTATGTACCTTGTATGTAAGCAAGGCGAAAAGGGTTTTAAGGTTTAAGGCAACCAATAAAAAATACACTGGTCAATAAATTTAGACAGATATTGTGGGTGTCTAACGGCGACGGTTATACATAACATTACTGGTCCCTATGGCTTCACCTGCGTAAATTATTCTTGTTTTTGCAACGTTTTCTATGCTCCGCTCCTGTTGGTCACATCGTGATGATACAGACTAAAACTTTTCTGTATAAATGGGCTGTCTAACACTAAAATAATTTTGAATTTTAGACATGTTCTTCTTCGCGCGTGGAACTAAACAAACAAATAAACTATTCAGATTTATAATTTAACTATAGATAAGATGACAAAGAGGCTTAAGAGCAAATCAATTTATACAAAAAAAATGTAACCCAACATCATTTTAAAAGAGCAACTGCTAAGTTTCTCGCCAGCTCTCCTCAGTAGAATATGCTTTCCGAGCTGGTGGTAGCTTATAATGAGTGAATCTTTATGTATAACTTGACCTTTCATAAGAGCGCGCAAGCACCTTTTGAATAAACGTATTTTGAATTTTAACCATCTGCTGTTGTGTGCAAACTTTTGTTAATAGAACAATATGAACTTTGACATCTGTGGTGTACATTTTTTATGGATAGGAAGACAAACCAGCAGGTGATTCATCTGATGGTAAGTAATATCATCGCCCATAGACACAAGTAACGTACTGAGACTGCGTGGGAAATTGGATAGAATTGGTTTATTAGATAGGATGGGATTGGGACTAAGGATTTGGAGGGGATAGGAGTGGGAAAAGACAAGGGTAGACAAGGCCATCCGGCATCCCCTAAAAGTCATGCATTTTATGCCGACTTTGTAAGGGGTGGTGGTATTTCTCCGGGCGAGTGCGACTGTACAAATGCGGCGAATGCTTATAAAGATGTAATGCTCTTCCGCCTGAAGAATATGAACTATAGATTCTTCCAAAACTATATCATAGTTATAGCATAATCTCTATAAAGCCTACGCGCGTATTTTCCCGAACAAACGATAGAGTAGGCCGCATCGCTCCGTCCCAAAATCGATCTAATCAACATCACCGAGCTAATTTTCGTCCCATCTGGAAAAGCCATACAATCGGCAATTTACCGTCGGTAATGCAATCCTTCTATTTTCCATTTGGATGCGAAAGGATAAGGCCGCCGGAGCACAATAAATTCAATCGGCGCACACCACTCAGACGAAAAAAAACACACACACGGCGTACACGTCACGAAGCGTCGTCAAATCGGAAACAAAAGGGGGCTAGTGCAGATACAAAAATGCCAATGATACAGAACAATCCCGAAACATGCCCACGAAAGTGCATCGAGTATCTAAATTCGAGCATTCGTTTTGCCGCTAATATGGATATGAAAAAAAAAACAAAAAAAAATCGCATGCACGCCATTCGTTACCTTGAACAAACGAATTGGCTGCAGCATAGGCGTGTCCTTTGCCTGATGTTTGTGGTTGTTTTTTTTTATTTTCGTTTTCTTGTAACATGTTGTTGTGATCTGTATTTTTATTGTGCGGCGAGTATTTTGTTATATACATGCAATTTTTAGAGGCCTTTTGTGGTTGTTGTTTTGTGGTTTTTGTGTTTTTTTTTTGGTATTTTTCAAGTGTTCTCCGGTTGAGATTTTCTGCCCTTTTGTTTAATTTTCGTAGTAGAATGCGTGTTTTTATTTCCGTGCGTATATTGTAATAGAAGTGCTACAGACAAGAACCTTCATTTCATAACGACAATCGTTATGTACTAATAGCTCAAGGTATCCAAAGCAAATAAATAAGGCAAAAGGAAAAAAATATTAAGTTATTTCCTTAAAACGACCCGTCACCCAATATCTCAAAAAATGCCTATAATCAAATCATGCAATATTTCATAAAACAGCTAATATTTCATGGCAATGGCGGATTGATAAAAAGAATATGTTTAAAATATAAAACTAAACCTTATCAAAGAACAGTAAAGTTCTATATAGCTGCCACGTATCCCATTTCGTTGATAATTCGTCAAATATACCACAGCTGAGATATCAAACCATCGTACAATATATCACAACTTCCAACAATGAATCAAAATGTGAGCGAATAATATAAGTAATAAGTAACAAAAGCTCCTTGTCGCGACAATCCAGCGCTGAGAGAAAAACAAACCAGAGCAACGGAATCTGCAATTCTTGAAGCAGTCATTATATTTAATTAATAAAGTCGTTGCCGTGATGTGAAAGAATAATTCTAAATCCGAAATAGGTTAAACAAAGCGCTCGCTGTCGCTAGACGGCGCTGGCGGCACAGCCACCCGTGGCTGAGCCAACCGGCTCAAACGAGCCAACCGGCTAATACGGCCGCATCTGCACCGTAATGAGCCACTCAAGTACACCCCTAACTTGTTTACATTGTTTCTTTATTGTGTTTTTTGCCCGGCTCTTTCTTTCCTGACGGTAACGAAATGACTTTTTTTCCCCCGCAATAAAACGTTGCCTCGCGTCAGTACGCCCTTTGTCTTTTACGCGATTTATTTTTAATTAGTCTAGTCTAGGATGAGCGCGGGCGTCGCGACTTTGACGTGTGCCTCGTGTGCGTCAAGATTTCGCGCCGAGCCCCGCTCTTCAGCGCGTCTTTTGAGCGGATCATTTGAGCCATTCAGCGACGCGCACGTGTTCCATTTTCGAAATCGCAGAACGCGAATCGAACACGTTCCGCCATTTGAAAATGGAACGCCGAAGGAATTTAAAACACGCATCGGTAATCGCGCGATCGGCGGTGAATAAAAAAAAGCACAACAGCGGTAGCGTAGCATCAGTCATAACAGCGTCCGTATTCACGCAAGGTACACAGCGAGTACAGTCATCGAAACAATATAGCCGCACACGAGCCGAGCCCGGCGAATAGTTTTCTTACAATAACATTTTTAATAAAGGCGGGCAATTACGAGCGCAGCGTCACAATCCGCACGAGCTAAAGTTGGCCGGGCGGTACAGCCGGCAACAAAAGTGCTCGGCGGTACACTCGCCAACAAAGCGGCTAATCATTCCCATATGTGCGTGGCCCCGTTTTGCACATTGTCTGTAGCCTGATTAAGAGGATTGTCTCCATCGTTCCTCGGATATTAAAAGCGTGTCTTGCCGATGCGCAAATAGGCCTAGGAATTGTTCGCGCAGATGCACAATTTGCACTAGATAATGCGAGTAAAATGTGCCTCTATAGGGAAACTTTCGCGGCGCGGTTTTGTTTCTATTATTGCGAGCCTTTTTTGTGTTCCGGCTTTGCGTTTTTTTTCATGACGATCTTGTGATAATGCCTACGGTTACTGTTTAACGTCAGCGCTGGTACGCTTTTCAGTTGTTGTTGTTGGTTGGTTCGTGTTGTTTTTTTTTTACTTTAGATATACGAAGTAATTATTTTTACGCTCTACATGTTAGTAATCGCGGATCTATTGTCTGTCGGTACGTGCGTTTTATCAAGCTGATGTAAGGCAAGTTCGGTTAGTTCTGAACGCAGTCTGGGCTCTCAGTTAACTTGAGGATTTTATTTGTTCGTTCCTTTTTTTCGTGTGTCCTCGAACGTAACGCATCTGCGGGATTCAATGCAAAAAGTATGTATCGAGATATTTCAACAAATCCTCGTAATTGGCATACTCTGTTAATTCATTTTATTATAAATTGAAACAAGTTTTTTTTTTAATTTCACTCGATTACCTTCTACAGATTGCTTTTATATATAAGAAAGTGAACCTTCTTATCTCATAAAATATCTCTTGAAAAATAATTGAATAACTTGGTTGACACAAAAAAATGATTTGCTCTTTGAGACGACGATTAAAAAATAAAAATCCCAAAGTACTCCAATGCAACAGATGAGTAATTTTTAATTTAAATACTTAGTCAAAAGGATGAATAAATAAAAAGGGGCACTCATCGAGTGAGAAACTCCGAAGACACTTTAAAGGGCCCTCGTGATTCCTTAAGGACGTCTTTGTGGGACTGTTAAGATAAACACGGATTAGGGTTGTCCAAAGATAATTCAAAACTTTAAATTTTTTGTATATTTTTATTTACATATTTTCAATTGAAGATATAGATATTGATGAAAATATTTACACATAAAATGAAATTAAAAAAAGTCAAACCTGGTAAGGAACCATGTAGCGAATTATTAGTATTAAATTATATAATATCCATACATCCGTAAGGATTATCATTCGTTAATAATAATGGGATAATCGTTCTCCACCGTATTTACTACGGGGAGTGTTCCAAGGAATTGTTCGGATTAATTCCTGCTGCACCATTCAACACTATCGACACCACCTTCATGGTTGGCAGTCGACAACCGTGCCAATTTCGCCGACATTTTCTGCCACGCACTACTTCCTTGTGGAATGAATTGGCGCCAGCGGTATTTCCGGACCGATACGAGTTAGGGACCTTCAAGAAACGATCCTATCTTGAATGCCGGCAACGCTCTTGTAACTCCTCTGGTGTTGCGGGAGCGCATGGGCGATGGTGATCGCTTAACATCAGGTGAGTCGATATATCGACATAAAGTCAATGATTTGGAAAGCTATTGCGTGTAATAAATAGTAAATTCATCTTTTTTAAATAACACACGAACAAAATCATGTGCAGATGATAGTGCTGTAATATTAAAGTGTTATATAAAACCGCCACTATTGCCTATCACGCATCTAATGACACACATAAAAATCCATCGTTTAGGCACACACACTAACACGCTAACACATATCAATTATCCTCCTCCAGATAAGGGAATGCGAAATGAACGGACAAAAAGTTAATATGCGAGATTAGTGACAAATGCCTAGGATTTGAGCGCAGTAATAAAATTGCGATTGCCACATATCCAAGTTTTAAACTTGAAATACGCCTCTATAGCTCCAGTAACCGATTTTATCGCCGGATAATGTTCGAATGATGTTAAATAAAATCCATCTAATCGAGTTTAATTACATTTTTTTAATTCTTGACGTTTCGTATAAATTATAGTCAAGTTAGATATAGTCATAGTGAACTCGGCTTATTGCATTTTTTAGTATTTATTTTATCATTGACTAGCTGCTCCCGGCGGTTCCACCCGCTGTTCTACGCTACTCCGCTCCTATTGGTCATAGCGTAATGTTATATCTTAAAGCATTCCTAGACTTGATTTGTAATTTTTGAAAATTGACTATCCGACATTAAAAGAAATTTCTATTTCGGACCAGTAGTTCCTGAGATTAGCGCGTTCAAACAAACAAACAAACGCTTCAGCTTCATAATATTAGTAAAGATTTAATGAATTAATTAGAAATATCTAACTATTAACGCGTAAACACGACATAATCACAAGAAATTAGACGAATCGAATTTGCTAGAGAAATTATTATTCAAATTACTAAATTAGACACATTATGACCGTGTAATACTAAAAAACACAATTTGAGTGATAAATGGCGATAAAAACAAATAATGGGGTTGTACTAAACCGAAAATTAACCGCAAGGAGCGTGAACCCTACTTCCTTTGCCTGACGTCTCAAGAAACGGGGGTAAACAAGTTAATCGAGCAAACCTCACGGCATATTGATAGGAATAGCGTTTACTGTCGCGGATTCTCGATTTGTGTTTTACCGACTTCAAAATAACGAGTGATAGAGTCTTTATGTATCTTTTTTATGTAATTTTATTTTGTGTTTAATTTAATAAAAAATCTTTGATTAAATACTTTTTTACTTTAAATGATATATTTTTCAAGTCCCATGACATTTTTGTAAAAATATAAAAATATATCATGAATGTTCACTTTAGTTGTTTTCGTAATTTTCTGCGAAAATTATACTTGTTTTATTATAAGAAAATATATTTCTTTACGGTATAAAATATAGCCACACGTATATCGGTCTGTTACCTCACATTTACTTCCAACATAGTATTAATTTATTTAAAGATTTGTACGGATACAATTTTATGACTTATTACACCCGTGTAAAATACGTTGACGGATTCATATAGTAAGATCACACTTAGGAAATTGCTAAATAAGAAAAAAAATATATAATAGAATATAAAAAAAACGTCTTTCCAGGTTCATCTTATCTACTGTTATTTTTCAGTTCAATATAAACACCATCCTTTAGCCCAAAACGCTGGTTTGTTCACTAAATTCTTTCCCTAACAATTAAGTGGTATTTTCTGCTTGGGGGAGCGGGGCATATGCCACTAAATGTTGATCGTTACTCCTTGGGTGCTTTCAAAACAACATGCACGATAAGCAGTGATCATAATCCTTGTAATTACTAATATATTCATTACAAATCTTTAGAATGGAACCATATTTAGTAATAATATTAATAATAAAATGATTTCACTAACTAAGTGACGTAAGCAGAAGTATCGATCAGGTTAATAACGAATTATCTAAAAAATCAAGTTTTTAACTGACTTCAAAAAAAGAGGAGAGTTCTCAATTCAGATGATTCTATTTTTTAATGTACGTTATATCTTCGTCATTTATGAACATATATGAAATGAGTGATTTGAAAATTCAACTCATGTCTGCATTCACAAATGGTCCCACAATTTTTTTTATAAAAATCGAATCGGTAGTCTGTTTTTAAAATCAATATAACGTAGAAAATAGGTTTCGAGAAAGTACACTTTTAAGACGTTTGAAGTCGGTTTTTATAATTTTCTGTGAAAATAAACTTGTTACTGCCATCATGTGTTGAATACTCGAAAAAATACAAATAGTAAAATAAGCCAATAAAAATGAACATAAGACAACCCTCTTCATTAAAATTGATTCAAAATACCCGTGAAATAAAACACAAAAACATCCAAGTTGCTCTTTTAATATATTCTCATAAAAACGCCCACAAAAGATATCTATTTATTTTTAAACTATGCAAAAAACCGAAAAAGGGTTACCAAAAGAGTATCTGGCCGTAAAAAGTCAAATTCGCGGGTCGGAAGCCATTAAATCGGATCGAAAAAAGAAGCGGAGGAAGCAAAAAAATGGCGGCAAAAACACGCGAAAGCTGTTTAGTCGGTGGCTTGCGGAGTCACAGATAAGAACACCTTTATGGATCATCGTGTCTGGTTTTTTTGGCGTTGTTTGAACAAATATCGGATTGGATGAGAACATATGTCGGGGCGCGTGCGCTCCCGATTCCAAAACACCTTTCCGGACATTTGCAAATATGTATTGTGGATTGACGTATGCGTGGTTCCGATTTTGAATTCGTATTCGGAATTGTTAGGTCTTTGTTCAGAGCGCTATGTAGAAAATTCTCGAACAGACATCAAATGTTACGAAATTTTGTCTTTAAATATGTAAA
>JAOCPS010000009.1:2502214-2515220 GCA_025505425.1 Graphium colonna
ACCGCCCTTTACTTTAAGTCGGCATAAAATAAAGTATACATGACTTTTGGGGATGCTGGATGGCCATGTCTCCCCTTCTCTTTTCCTTCCAAGTCCTTTATCCCAACCCATATTATACACTAAACCCATTGTAACCAATTTCCCAGGTTGGCAACGCACCCATGACTTTCCGGATGTTGCGTGTGTCTAAAGGGCGACGGGATCGTTCCATAAAAAATGTGACATGAAAAGTGTGACTATAGGAAAATAACATCAGATATAAAGTATGTGCTTATAATCCGAAATCACTACTAAGCTATATTATCCTAGTCCTTCTGTAATATGTATTGAAAGTCAGAAAAACGATGATATCATTTGACTACTTTTCTAGGAAAAGGTTCCTTAAGTTTGTAAAAACTTATCCCTTATGGAAAATGTTTTAAGAGCACAAATTTGGTACAACTCAATCTCGTGCCGACGATGTCTTATTTTATTTCTATATACAATCTCTACTTCCCCTAACTGCTTGATTTAATTCATGTCAAACTAGAAGAAGTACCGACAAGGTTCCTATTAAATTGGATTCAAACTGAGACATCTATGAACACGAGTGGAAACTTTACCGCTTCACGCATTCGAAACGGAACAAGCCAACTTGGAGCATACGACTAAAGTTACAATTGAAACGCTAACTTTGTTGCATCGGTACCTAACTTGGCGAAGCTTTGTGACGTCCAACTTAGGCCACGCCCACCTACGTCTTGGCCCTCCCTGTCCTTCCTTGCCACGCCCTCTTTCTTACGTCACAAGTCCGGCTCGCAAGCGATCGCCTCGGACTTATGCTTGCCTGGTACAATCGATACAGTTGATGCCTTGTCTTTGGGCGTCCCCTTTATTTAACAATGACATCTCTTTAATTCTTTTAATAACTATTATTTATATTAAAATATATTGCCACATGAAATAAATAAACCTTTCACAATTTTGAGAGACAAAATAATATACACTAAAAAATGCAAAGGTCATGATCGTAAAAAGGCATTACGAATCATTGCGCATCACACGCAAAGTAATAAATATATTAAGGACGTGAATGATGTTAGTTCTTCAAAGTTATGTGATCCTAGTACAACGTTATATGTTAAAGATTTTGCTTATGATATTAATATTTCTGATTTAAATTATTAACGGTGAACCACTTATAAAGTTTCGTACATTTTAAAGTCTAAGTTGTATCTTACACTTTAAAAAGTACGTACCTATGTATAAAGTACGTCAATGTGCCAAAAACTTTTCTTGCTTTATCTTAATATAAATTCCTAGTTAGATTTAAAGTAGTTACATCAGCATTTAATAGTTATTTTTGTCTCTGACTTTAATCATGGAGATTCTAAAAGAAATCTTCGTATTCCACGCGGTACAATACACTTTAATCTAGTTGAGTAGACTTAGTTGTATACAAAAAAAAGACATTTGTTATAAATGAAAAATGTACAAAGAACGCATTGTAAAAGTCGAGATCACGAAACTCCACGGAGAATATCTTTCATAACGTCCGAATTGAAATAAATCGCTGTATCTTTCTCGAAGTTTCTAAATATTTTTTCTTTATATCGGGATCTTTAGAGTGTAACAAAAAGTTTGAATTTCTTTTTTACGTTTTAGGCAAACTATATTGCTCGGGAGTTACTTCGATATATTTGTCCCCGATATGGTTCCTATAGATAATTAATCAAATGAAGTATGTTACCGTCATCTCTATTTATATTTCCGAAATAATTTTCACGCTCTATTACGAATTATTTAACGTTAATATTTTGATATTTTAAGTCATATTTTCTAGTTGATTATCCATCAAGATACTTTAAAAAAATTACTTTAAATATACATTATACCTTAATCATATTACGTCATAGTAAACGTAGCTAACATCCAAACGTATAAGAAACAAAGACGAGGTGTGGTCAGAGAAGCACAAAGAAATTGGCAAGAAAATACCCTCATTGGCAACGCGCCATTCAATACGTAAAAATGGTTGACGAGTAAGGAAACTCCAACCGTTAGGTATACTTAGTTACTAAAGGGGAAATCGTATAAGAATTCGAGGCTTCTTGCAACGTCTGAACCAATGACGAAGGGCCGCCCACGTCTTACGACGCCCACTTTCTTAGAAGTTTAGGCGTCTACCCACACCCAGAGGCACGCCCATAGTCTTAGAACCAACAGGCAACTTACCTACAGCAACGTAACTGATAAAATATTAAATATTGGTAGTGTATTGATACTGCGATTGCAACGTAATATCCTAAAATTTTCTGCGTTTTGGCCATATTCAATCTTTTGGTAGTATATACCAAAATATCTATAGTATAAAAAAAATCGAAAGCAAAATTTAACTGCAATACTGCTTAGAACGTTGAATGCCAATTTTAACTACAAAGAAAGTTTTGAGCGGTATAAACTTTAAAAATAATAAAAAATATGTCATGGTTTATAAATTAAAATATTTATTACTTTACATTATGATTTTACATTTACATTGATTAAAATAACTGTAGGCTCTAAGAGAGGGTAGACCTGACTTTAACGCCATCTATATCATTCACAATAAGCTCGTATCGGTACAACGACATCTAGGTTAAATCAGCTAGTTCGTTTTAAAACCTGCGCGTGCGATGGTTGTTTCACCGCCATCTACTGGATGATGTTATCAACTAATATTAAACGCCCTCTAGTGACATTTAACAAAGTAAATAACAGTTCTAATATTCTACAGTAGATGACACAACTTTTCCAGTCTCTAGGTTGAATTATTTAGCACGTGGTCTTTTAAAATTTTATGTTTCATATGAATCATAACCACCAGTTAACTATTTCGTATGTTGATCCAAATTTGTTGCAAGTATCAATAAAGTAACAATTGATAAATAAAAAATAAATTTTAGGTGTACATTTATGATATGCTCCTTTTGACACATACTAATAATTTAACAACTTGTCACGAACATAGACTTCGCACTAACAGACAATACTAAAAAGACTTTATTTTCACAGAAAATTACAAAAAACCGTTTTCAGAAGCCTTAAAAGTGTACAGTCGAAACATATTTTCTTCGTTGGTTTGATTTTAAAACCGAACTACTATCCGATTATTTATAAAAATGTTATGGGATTATTTTGGAATTTATTCATTGTGGTGTGATATGTATGAATATTTCTAAATTTTGTTAGTTTCATTTAAAAAAACATACTTTTGAAACATTTATCAGATAAAAAATAATTTTTAAAATCACTTCATAAATGCCAGAGATACGCGTGGACAGATATAAAAAAATAAAAACATCCGAATTAAGTACCATCCTTCTTTTACAGTCGGTTCATAAAATATTAAGATTACACGGCAAGCGCCGTACGTTGTATATTCAAAGATATAAGAGAATATTGTGGCGCCTAAATGAAAAAAATAGCAAATTATGAGTACTGCATAATAGTATCACAATCAAATGTTTAGCGAACATTTGTACTACCTTTTACATAGATTGATTGAGTTGGTACATTAAAATTTAATATAATAACAGTGTCAGAAAGTATATTATAATTTTTTTATACGATATACATTAAAAATACAACAAAATAAACGAAATTTTAAGACATACTACCATGCGTCGATACATTTGGGGATATAAAACACAGTCGTGTTTTAGTTAAGCGATTTTTTCTTTACATTAAGATCAAGCAAGGTAATCATATAATTATAATAATATCAAAAAATAATTAAACATCTTACGAATCGAATTCTGTGAAACTTTCAGCTCTATATGAATTTATGATTCCACTTCCGACGCCAGTTACATTAGGAATGGCCAAAGCTACAAAAAAATCAGGCAAAATTGTGTTCTTAACTGAAATATGTTGCCTTTTGGAAAAAAATAGCAACATGTAACGACTGCATAATATAGGTATTAAATAAACTTATTATTTTGTTTAAGCCTTATTAACCTTTGATTTTGTTATGTTTTTGAAATAGTTATCGTTAAAAACAGTTAATTAAACTGTTATATTAACATTGACCAACATCTCGAAAATATTATGTGATAATAAAATAAACTAAAGAATGTTTAGCGCCTGACAGAAAAAAATAGCAATCAATCAGTACTGCATACTGGCCAAATTAATTTTATATTCTGTTAAATTTACTTTAACTTTGTTTGAATTTAGAATTATCCACTAGTTAATTATTCAATAGTACTTTTATTTACTAAATTAATGATTACTGCTTCATTTTTGTTATATACTTTAATTAGGTAAGTTTTTATAGTAATATTTCACAATTTAATAATTAAACTAAGACCTTTTAAACTCTTAAAATACCGTAGAAAATTTATATAGTAACTAAAACGAGTAAAAAGACACAATAAATGAAGATGCGACACTTTCTTCCATGCTACTCCGATCCGACGGTAATTGCTACAATATTATTTGTGTGAATATTTCTTTAATTGTCAATGTGGTGAAATTTTTATATATAATATCTTATTAATATCTTGTTGATCATTGTAAGAGATATATTTTAAATTAAAAAAATTTGCACATTTTTTTAGATCTGTAAAGTTTTAATAGAAACGAATAAAACTTCTATGGCTTCCGGATTGCATTTTGTTCCTAGTAAATAATATTAATTTTTGTTTCGTGAGCAGCAATAACAATCCTATCTAAATAAGATTATATGAGACGTTTCAAAAACAATCTTGTGCATTGCATCGGAGTTTACCAGTACTAATAATGATAGAATAATGAAAGCAACACCAAGATATAGAAGTCTTTTGGTTTGTTAAGTAGAAATAATGAGTTAAAGTATTTAGGTTAGATAACATTATACCCAGAACTTTATTGATATTTGTTTGTTGTCAATCACAACTCAACATTATTCCCATTAAACGTACTAAGCTGGTAAAGTAAAAAAGGACTTGCCTTAGACGCATGAAGTTCCTGGTTAACTTCATTGTTTTATACTTTTGAGGTAAATTATTTCCTGTCGGGTAATTCTAGATGAGTTACCCGAAAGGAAATTATTCTGACAGACAAGGTTTGACGACAATTATTTTAATTCAATTGTTGGAATGAAAAAATAGTTTGCCAAATCTTCTAAAAATTGATTTCAGGTCCCAGCTACTTACTTACTTCAGTCATAGGTACTTTGAAATTCTTCTAAATTGTCGAAAGAAAAAGAATAAAAAGAAAATAAAAAAGCAACAAAAACAGACAAATTTATTAATTTCAAGAAATGAAACGAAAAAAAAAGGAATATATAATCAAACAAAAAAAAACAAAACATTTTATTTAAAAACAACACAATAGGAAAAGCTTACACAGTTTTTCGTCGGGCTTATTCTAATAAAGCATCATATAGTCGAATGAGAAGTGTTTATTAAAACAAACAAATCCATGTAGCATTTTACAAAATGAATTAAAATTAACTAACAACATAACATATAAAATAAAAAATGGTAAGTAAATAATTTAAACTCGCGATTACAAAAGGAACATAACGGTTTTAAATACGCTTACTAAATTAACTTACTCTATGATAAAATCAAAAACCCCAACCTTAGTCTTGAGAGAAAACTCTTGGTACCGCAGCACAAAGTGTCCAGATTCACAATCTTATTTGCTAGTAACCTAATTATTTAAGTATTTTCGGCAGTCAGTAAATTTTCACCTACATTACATCTACTGTCTTAACACTAATTCAACGCTTACTATAATTACTTATCGACCGATCACTCGTTTAGAAAAAATAAATCTCAAATTAAAAAATATTCTCGATAACGGGCCAAAAGTTTTAATCTCTTTACAAAGGTAACCGACGTAAATATTTTAAAAATTTCTCGCAAAAACTCTACACACACCGCACCCGTCAAAACGGTTGGAAATTTTCGAAAAAATCGAGACGTTCGCGCGCGGGGGTGTTAGAAATTTAGCCTAAAAATATCATCGATTAGACGCGGTTATATTTGATTTTACTAATTTAGTAGGTTAATTTTCTTTCTTGGGTCTTTTCGATTAATAATACTTTTTTGGTTAATTTTGTATTTAATTATTAAAATTTATAATCACAAGAGCACGAGGAACGTGTATTGCGCCGCGCGGCCCGGCCGGCCGCCGCGACTTCAGACGGACGACTGAGAGACGGAGACCGGCCGCGGCGCGCGCCCTCTCCCCGCGCCACCCCACGCCCCCCGCACCCGCCCCCCCGACTTCGTTACGAGCCACTTGTGATCGCCGCGCGATTTTTCCGCCTAAGACAAATTAGGCGGGCCCGCGCTCGCTCCCTGCTCCGCCAACGTCGCTTTGGGGCAGCTTCTTAAATCCTAAGACGTATTTCCACAAACACACAACACGCCTAATACTACACACGCTAAATCTAAGCCAATTTTAGGCGCTAACAACGCGCGTCAAAGCTTCTCACTCGGGCCGTAGACAATCGCGAGCCACCGTCCCGCCAATGTTATGGCGAGCCGTTGCGTTTTATTTTTAAATGGCATTTAATCGTCACTCTCGCTTTCGACGATACCGAGGCCGGGTTAATTGTAAATAAAATTCAATCATTCGCAAAAAATCCCCGTAATCGGCCGGCCGACAATATCAATGAGAGATACGCGAGTGTTTAATGTACATTTTATATGCATTTAAAAACGATTTCCATTGACTGGGTGTGTATTTTTTTTTCAGTTGCCGTTCGCCCGCCCGACACTTTTGCATCGGAAAGAATACGTTATTCGATACTTGTTGATAATGATTATTTTTCGGGCTCCGGCGTGTACAATAAAAATGAACGTGACTGACAATGACCTGATCTGGATCGAGTGGATGTTTTTTTGGCAAAACGTAATTGTGTCATAATAGTCGCGTAGCTCTCGCCGGGCTTTTTTGTATTTTTTTCACCTTTGCCACCGGTTTTTTTAACAGTCTATATACATTTTCATACAACGCGTTACTTGCGTACAAATTACGCTTTGAAAGAGCTGAATAGCGGAAGATATGGGGCGGATATTCTTTTATCTTTATGTCTTTCAGTAAAAAAAATCAACATTCAAGTAGAATGATAAAAAGCGAGAGATTTGCTTTTCAAAAACACATTTCTTGAACAAGCATAATTATATTGCTGATCCGGAGATTTTTATTACTGTAAGTGCATTCTATAGACATTTTTTGCGAAATCGTAACAGACGCCCTTCACTGTATCGGAGATCGGAACAAGAGCTTACGGATACCAGATTTATTACGGTTTGAAGATTCCAAGTACTTTTTCGTTAAAAAAAATGTTTCGAAAATACTAGAAAATAGGAACAATATAAGCAGTAATTCGTTCGAGTTAATATCAAAGTGGCGGAAATACCAAGGGTTTTGTTTCAAATATTCAAGGATAATGCCCAAACCTGGCACCAAGAATTCCATATATAGTAATTATTTTCATAATTTTTAAGACTTTTGGCTTTATGGATTTGATTTTAAGTGTAGAATTCAATTTAAAGTATAAATTTTGCTTTACATACATGACGTTTGCGCAATATGTCATAGTGATGTAGAATGCAATAGAAGCTTATTTCTATGAGTCAATTTTTGGAATGTATTAAATATCTCCGAAAAGGGTTTTTATTTTAATGAAAATAACTTCTGTAGTAGTTAATAAAACAAGTCTAGTCTCCAAAAAAACATGTTTGAACTTGATACAACTTGGTACGGTATGCCATATAAAATGGGCATTTTGTTCATAGCAAAACAAAAAGTACTTAATTTTGAGAATGTCAGGTTGGACATATTTTCATTTTATTTGCATATTAAGAGGTTTTTATGGGGAAGGAGGCAAACGAGCAAACGTCCCACCTGATGGTAAGTGATCCCCGCCGCCCGCAACACCAGAGGAGGAGGAACCAGAGCGTTGCCGGTCTTGCGATATAATGTAAACTGTGATAGATATGTTAATATTTCAGATATCGTAGTTTTCAAATCAACTTACCAGAAAGAAACACAATTTTGATATTAATATTTCTTTCCTTTTTCTTCGAAAAAAAATCCGATGCAGGATATTTTTTTTTCGACGAAATCAAATAATTTTACCATGACACTGTTTATTATATATTAAAATAATGTTAATACTTTTTTTGTTATAGAAGCATACTTTACATAAATAGTTTATGTCAATGCGTCTGAATAAGTATGCATTGTAAAATAAATAAATTATATTGATTTTTCAATTTTTTATTTTATCCAAATTTTTGTAATGCTCATACAATCCTTTACGATATTAGCCCGTTTCAGAACCAATTTTTGGTTATAGTTTTAAATTATTTAATTATATCGTAAAAGCGAAAATGATTAAAAAATTCGTATCATGGGCATGCATTTATCACATACATAAGCCGCAAATTTTTGAGTACAATACTTAACTAAATTGAAATGATTTAAAAATTACCTAATAAAACTAATAAACTCAGGTATTCCAATAATTTGAGTTTACTAACACCAAATATTTAAAAAAAAATTGTATTTAATTTTTTTTTTCAATTTTATTGCCATGTTTAGTTTCCGCATTCAAGCGATTGCATTTCTTATATATAAAACTATAATTTCTACTATTAATAAAAAATGCAATAAAATAAAATATTAAGCAGCAAACAAAACAAAATTTAAAAAAGAAATTTGTTGGGAATACTCTGCTTTCAAATTATAATGGGCTACGAATTGTTTATGATCATAATATTAGATATATATTTTTAATGATCCAAAAATATTTTGACATAATTCCTGAATTGTATTCAATTTTACTGCGTTTGTAACGCAGAAACTCGAATACAATAATTGATTCTCAGTGCGGGATTATTCAGATTTCTATCAACTTGTGATAATATATTTGATGATAATATAATATTGTACTTTTTTTTTACTTTTTACATATTTTTTAATGAAATGTGTATGTCTGTAAAACCAAAAATATCTTGACGGACATGCGATATGCGTTGTAACTTCCATATTTACGAATATTCTAATCATAGTTACCTATGTTTCAAGGACAAAATCCTTAACACATTATCTATTGTAATTTAACTAATTATACGGCTTTGTTTTTGAAATATTTCATTTAAAATTTAAACATCTAATATATTTTATACTTTGCATATTCTATTTCGTTCATTAAAGGGAAAAGAGACGTTCAAAATCCGAGTTTTGAACATTTTAATACAATATTGTTCTAATTATTTTTTATATAAAAGAAAAAATCTGACATTATTTTTTAAAGTTATTTCTCATGTACATTGTAACGTGCACGGAACAATAAATAAATATTTGTTTTGACAGTATATACATTATTGTTTAAAGAAATCATTCACAGATTCAATAACAAATATATAAAAAACTAATTTTAGTCTAAAAGTAATAGGTTTCACTGACTTTGTCGAGGCTCGATATGGACCTCCAATTTTGACAAAACCAATATTACAGATAAAGATTAAAAATATTTCCATTAATTGTCTTATCGAAAAGCGGTCCAGATGTCGCTAAAGGTTCGTTGACCCCCGCACAGATTTTTAACGAGCCATCGATTTTTCAATGGAGTGGACACTGTCGCCTCAAAAACAACACGGACAACGGATTTACAAATCCCTCATATTCAAAACGTCTATAATAGTAACTTAAATAATAATATTTAACATATTAACAATTGATAATAATAATAAGCCTATATTAAGATTCGTTATGTTTAAAAATATTCAATGTATTATATTACATTATTAGCCAATTTAACATAACAATCAAATCAACAACAATTTAAATAACATTTGTTTTGATATACATTATAACTTTATTTAAATTATTATTTGATATATATAACGTTAATTAATTTTTATATTGATAATATTTCATAAGAAATTTACGATTGATTCTTTTCTACACTATTTCTCTCCCTTCATTGAAAACAAAAATTTGCTCAACATAAATTATAATACAAAAACTTAAAAAGAAGGAGAAAATAACAAAAAAAATAACTCGGTAAAACTTAACAAAATATATACACAAGCAATATTTTTACAAACATTAATATAAAAAAACAATGCGTTCTTAACTTAACCAATCTTCAAATTACCTGATCCAAGTCGAACGAAGAACTTACACTTGTGTTATCTTCTGAGGTGGAACACGCGGAATTTTTAAATTAACAATATTAAAACATACGTAAGCACCATAAATAAACAAATCGGGCCTTAGCTGCTAATCGGATAATTGTTTGTAAAAAGTTACTCTAACAACACAGTCCAGAAAATACGAAGTTCGTATCACATCAATAATAGAATTAGAAAATATTGATACACGAAAGTCTATTAAAGTCGTTTTTCAGCGACGAGCAGTTGGCGGGATTCGGCCGCGGAATCGAAAGGAAAAATTCAGAAGTCGATTTGAAAAAAAAGAATAACGCGCCGGAGGAACTTAACACCACTTACAGACTATGCGGCAAAACGAGCCGAATATTTACATTGAAGAAAAAAAAATGAGGTCAATCGGAGGTTACGGGCAACGCAGCCGGTCGGCGCGGGCCGCGACGGGATGTGGCTCGAGCGTCCTACGCGCGGCGCCGCCGCCCGCGCGCGCCCCGCCCCGCCCCGCCGGCGCCCGCCTCGCACCGCCGAAAAGCACGTGCGCGCACCAGCGACAGGGACGCCGCGCTGCGGACACAACGCGCCCGAAAGGGACGGCCGCATTCTTTTTTCAATTTACTATATTCAACCCTGATTTTTATTATTTTTTCGCATTTCGATATTTTATTTTTTAGTTGATGCGCCCCGCAACTCACCTGTTGTGCTTGACCCGTTTCGATCTGTCGACCGATCACATGATCGACGGTTTTCGATACCCTTTTTTTCGGTATCGCACGTACTATTAACCATTCCGAAAAAGGCGCGAAATTTTTTAAGCTTCCCGTTTTCGACGTACTATTCGCAATACAGCTGTGCTCTATTTTTTTTAGATATTAGTTCTTCATTTTTTAAACATATATTACATTGTATATGCGTTTTATCACGCCAGCGCGGACCTATTATTAAGGTAATATAGGCCTATGTATAAAATTACTAAAATAAGGTGCAGTTTTGTATTTTTTTTACAAAAAGAAAGAAATAAAAAAATAAACATTCTAAATCGCTAAGCTACGCCACGTGTGTGCAGCGTCGGATAGCGGAACTAATCGCGAATGCCCGGCAAATATTGCGACACTAGCGCTATAACTTGGCGTCAATGCGAAGACTAAGCCGGTGGTTCATTTCAAGCGGGTCGCTTATTTTTACCTTTTATTTTAATCGTGAAAGTGCAACGTTCACTTCGTCGGGTATTCAACGGCCATTTTCGTTCGCAGTTTCTTTTTGCGTTTTCATTGGTTTTTCACAGACGTTTTGATCATGTCGCAGAATCGCTATGGACGTGTGTTATACCTTGTAAAAGATTCGTATGCCAACAATTTTAAATATTTCACTTAAATAGGAAACATTTCAAATATTACAAGGTCTTTATTAACTAAATAATATATTATAATGATGGCATAAACAATTCCTCTAATTATAATTATGATTGTTTATAAATTAGCTATAATAGATGGCGCTGCGCGTCCCTTTTTAGAATAAGTCCTAATCTTTTTACTCAATTGTTTTTTTAAAATAATGTCTATATATGTGAATGATTCACATTAACATCACTGATAGATAAATTTTAATTAAATAGGTAATTAATTGTAAATTCTGCTATATTTTTTATTGCATATTAAATAAGACTACATATTTATTATTGACATAATAACGTTAGTGAATCAAGGACAGGATTTATAAGCCTTTTAGACTACATTACCATTATAACTATATTACTATTGACCGTCTTTTGGGACGGGCATTTTTAATGCGTGCAAAAGTAATTGACTATTCTGCTGTCTCCCGAACTTTTTGGTTTAGGCTTTATTCTGCTCTGTCTGTTCAGTAATTCAAAAGCTCTGTCTTTAACGTGGAATTATGTTTTAACTTTTTATCTATATTCATCAAGATCGTTCAAGCTGTTCTAAGTTGACAGCACATAAGCAATTTTTTTTCATTCGAGTTTAACAAATTTCTACATGTCTCTTGACTACTTATATGTTTTTTCTATGAATGTTTGCCGATATCTCCGCAAATCACAAACCTATTTTCATCTTTTTTTATTTCAAAAAATATATTTACCTGGTAGTCCCTTATAAGTTTCATGAAAATCGGTCTAACTGTTTCTGTTTTCTCAGTTCAGCAATTTTTTTCAGTTACTATGATTTACATAGTAACTGAAAAAATTTCTTTACGAAGTTTCACTCTAAGGCGTTTGAAGTTAGTCGGTTTCGCTGTTTCTATAAAAATAATGATTGTTATTATAAATTTATAGTTGGTATATAAGTAAATACTTATATAGATACAGACTGGTAAATTCATCCTCTTAGCCCAAATATTACCTTAATGTCAGTTTTAAGCAGAGCGACTAGCATCCGCCCTCAGCAATCCAAAAGGATAAATTGAATTCGAAGGATGGATTAGTTGTTACGACATTTGAAGATATCCTATAATGACTGCCAAAAATTTTCTTGTCAACCGGGTCACCAGCCTGCGTTGCCCTAACCCAACCAAGAAACAACAACACAAAGTCTTTGTCCCCCTGCCTACCTCTAGTTTGTAAACCAAGCGTCTGCTCGTTTGTCTTCCTTTCCATAATAAAAGGCAATTTAAAAATTTAAGGGAGCATTTACAAAAGGTTGATATCTGTTTGAATTATTGTATATAATGTACAAACTGTGTGCAGATTTAAAATTAATGAAGTAAAGGTACTGTATATCTTTCTTTACTATTCTATACTAAAAATTATTTTATATTGTACAAGTTGACGACAGATGGCACTGCTCTGCATTCATACTTGATCGGGGAAGTAATACCACCTCATACACTGTTTAGGCTAATTGGCATGTGAG
>JAOCPS010000009.1:2529171-2539612 GCA_025505425.1 Graphium colonna
TTCTTTTCCCACTCCTACCCTCTCCAAATCCTTAATCCCGACCCATCCTATCCAATAAACCAATTGTATCCAATTTCACAGGTTGACAACGTACTCGCAACTCTCCAGATGTTGCGTGTGTCCATGGGCGACGGGATCACTTACTATCAGGTGAGCCGTCTGCTCGTTTGTCCTCCTTTCCATAAAAAAAAAATCAAATATTTAAAAATGGTATGAGAAGCTCCTATTTTTATTTTTTTGAGATAAACATTTAATATTTATAAAATAAATATATAAACGCAGTAGTAATTTTTCATTAATCTCGTAGCAATCTCGTAGATCATCTATTGATGTAGAGTATTCTCTTCAAAATCATTGTAGGATAAAAATAAAAACTAAAAATGTTTTGATAATAAAAATTAATCCAACAAAATGACCATATGTTCAGGTACTATTGTAAATAAGAATAAATTCAATTTTAAATAAGTATATAAAATTGTAAATAAGAATAAAGTCGATATGACTTTTTCTTTACTTGGATTGGAACAGGAACAATCTGCCTCAGCCTCAGATGTTCGAAGATTATCGTAAATTCCAGAATAAATGCAAGCTTTAAAGAAACATATTTTTCACGCTAATCTTGCGATGTCCCCAATATGGGGGCGATGAAACGTTTTTACAAAGATATCTGTTTAAGGAAAACTCGAAGAAAATATATTAAGACGTAGATTTATAAAAACTGAAAGAGGCAGTGTTTCATTTACCCTAAAAAACAGGCTTAAATTCAGATACAATATTTTTTTATTTATTTATTGAAAGAATAAATAATTAAAAATAAAATTGTCAAAAAAATTAAGATAAAAAAAGGCGGACTTAATACCTTAAGGCATTCTCTTCCAGTCAACCTTGGGCGTGTGGTCAATTCTGTCAATTTGTAGTCGAAAAAATATCGAATTTAAAAATAGAAAAAAAATTAAATATACTAATTATGATTATTTAACGTTATAATCTTTACATACACACACACGCGTGTGTATGTTACTGAACAGGCTGGATAGATGTTGAAAAAAAAAATTATATGTGTTCAAGAGGATTCTAGAATGGTTAAGATTCACAATTTGGTCCAAGAAGAAGTTGAAATTTTGTAATTAAAAATTTGTGTACAGGACAACGTTTCTCGAATCCGCTAGTGTCTTATAAATCGACGGAATCGGCTACACGCACGAAAAATTGTCACGTTACGCCGAGTGTGCAAGCGAGAGCGCGGGCAATAGAGAGGCACGATTGTTTACCATGGTTTTTTATGAATTTATCACGTAAAGGTATTGTTCGTTAACCGAATTTACAGACAACAATTTTTTTTTTATTTTTAACTTTATGATATAAACCTATAGACAAGAAAAGATGTTTTTTTTTATTATTTCTAGGTTTTCTTTTACGACTATTAAGATTTGATATTGATTTGTAAATCTAAGCGAGTCGAGTTAGGATAAAATACATTTTAGTAAGATTTAAAACCGTTTCCAGAGGGAATTCTCTGAGCTTTTGTAAGGTATGGATGACAAGAGAAGGGCGAAGAGTATCATTTGCATAATGTAATCATCTGGAAGCGAGGACCGATGATTCGAGCGAGGCATCCACCCGCTTGTTACTGAGGAAATCAAAGGACTTTAATTTCGTTAAAAAGGCAAGATCCCGCGAGTGATCTTTTTGCTATCTGCCCTCGGAGGCCGCTGATTGATCGGAAGCGGTCGTTATTGGAAAATGGGCGGGAAAATTGGCAGTGGCTATTTTTTTCTTCGTGTTGCGAGTGTTATGATAAATTCTGATTTTCGTTTAAATGATTTTATTGTAGATGTCGATGTGATTGTGTCTTGGTAAACAATGTACAGACAACAATATATTCTCAAATATTAATTTCTTAAGTCTTTATTGTAAATCCATGCATAAGAAAAGTTGGAAAAGGCAGACTTAATGCCTATAGGCGAGAATGCCTGTGGGCATTAAGTCCGCCTTTTGTCAAGTACCAATCAACCTATGGTGTGGTGACATTATGTAGTAGGCGCAACCACAAAAAAACTAAGGCCCAAAAAATATTAAACAATGAATTTCAATCAAAAAATTACGAAATTTAAAGACAGAGACAAACATATAAGTACATATATATACATACATACAAACATACAAGCATTCAGAGTTTTATGGTAACGATAGTAAAATGATTATTATTATTGTTCACAAGTAGCGTTAGAAAAAACATTCGAAAATAAGTCTGTTTTATATTTATACTTAACTAAATATAAAGATGTTTTGACTTTTGCTAACATTTCGAATGTGGAAAAAATCTTCTCAAAATCTGTTTTAAATGTACATAAGTACGTTCGAGATAAAATCTATGGATTATATACATTAGAAAACTGGTTTCATTTATGTATATCTGTTTGTTTCTCGATAAACACGTAAATTTATTAACTTCGAGTCGAAGACAAAGTTTAATTAAAGAATTATACAACTGCATTTCCCAGTGGGACGTAATAAAGTAAGACATCCCGCTGATGCTGCTAAGCAGATCCTCTTTGTATTCATAGAATGAAAGAAAGTTATCCCAGGTGCGCCCGGTCCCTCCGCGGCGTTCCCTTTTTTGGAAAATTTTGAGCATTTCTATATTACCACCCTTTGGAGGGCCATGCCAATGAATGGTTGGAATAAATAAGATGGTTCGAAAAACAATTTCTTTTGTTTTGGTAATCATTTGTATAAAAAATTAATGTACAAATTTTTGGGGCATTTCATTTGTTTGTTTATACCTTTATTATTTCAGCAATTTCATTTATAAAGTTGTACAGTAGTATACTAGTGGTATGGGCGCTTGCTTTACAAACTGGAGGTGGCGGGTTCGAACCCCGCGGGGGGACAACGACTTTGTGTTGTTGCCTCTTGGTTGGGTTAGGGCAATGCGGGCTGATCACCCGATTGCCTGAAAAGAAAGACGATCTATGCGTCGGATTGGCATGTAAAAAGTCGGTCCCGGTTGCCAAGAACATCTTTGGTAGTCGTTATAGGATGTCAGTGCCTTCAAATATCCTAACAACTAATCCATCCTTCGATTTCAGTTTTTCCCTTTGGGTTGCGGAGGTCGGACGCCAGTCGCTCCGCGTAAAAACTGAAATTCAGGTAATATTTGGGAGGATTAGAAGCCCACTCCAAGTAACTTGGGAAAAGGCTAGGAGGAAGAAGAAAAAGATTTACAGTAGTTATTCTTAGATCTTTTTTGTTACCTAATAGATAAGATGGAGTGCGTATCTTTATTCTTATTAGTAAACAACAGTAACGATTGTCACCGTTAATCGTACAAAAAAATTCAATTAATCGTTTATTCATTTATTATTAATTTTTAACCGACTTCAAAAAAGGAGGAAGGTTTCCGCTATGAATATTTATATTTTTTATGTACATATGTTCGCGCATATCTCCGCTATTTATGAACCGATTTTAAAAACTCTTTCTTCATCTTTTAGTGTAGGTATTCTTCCGGAATGGTCCTATAGAATTTTCAGGAGAATCTTTTCTTTAACTTTTCTTTAAAATTAAAATAACAAAATAGATTTTATGTATTTTTGCGCGTATCTCCGTCGTTTATGAACCAATTTCAATTTTTTTTTATGCCTGAACATTCTTCATAAATAATCCCATAAAATTTTCAAAAATCGGCTCATTAGTTTGTTTTTAAAATAAAAATAACCAAATTTAGGAATGTTCGCACATATCTCCGCAATTTATGTCAATTATTTTTTTATCTGATATAGTACCTACACATTTTAAAATCAAAATGACGGAGAATGTATATTTCGAAAGTAAATTTTTAAGGCGTTTGTAGTCGGTTTTTGTAATTTTCTGTGAAAATAAACTTGTATACATACATATTTAAACAGGTAACAATATAAAGTAAATATATTCATTACAAATTCAATCGTCTTTCAAAATAAAGAACTATTCATTAATTGAACAAAGCCGTGCAATTACTATCTGTATAGAAAATAGTGCGATTCGCGCAGAGGTCGTCTGATGCGTGAAAAATACAACCAACTCACGCACCAAAACGTAACGCGGCACGTTGCGTTACGTAAACTAGGTGGTATAGCGATTTTTGGCGCAGTTCTCAATATATCACGTCGGTTGCAGAGCGTCACGCGTTACGCACACGCGCGCGTTCTCAGCACACAGACGCGCGGCGTCATCGTCAAGCTGTAGGCAAGGTACGGTTGAGCAAAAAAGAGTGTAAAAATAAAGAAAAAAAAAACGGTTTTTTTTTTCATCAAAAAATGTTATGGTAGTGATTTTACAAGATATTGGCCTACTTCTTGGGAGTCGTTATAGTGTACGTTTGTTTTGATACTGGTGCAAGTATACATCCTCGGCTTTTAGATTCATTATTTCTCTAAAAAGAGAAGTCAGTTATCATATGAGATAAATCAATTGCCTCTCTAAGGCATATCAAGGCCACCGTCGCCGCAATTCTGTTACAATTATATTATCGTTATTACAGGTTTTGAGTTATACAATATGTAAGCTATTTTAAAATCTATTTTAAAAAGAATCGTACACAAAAATAGAAAATCTTCCCTCATAAAATTCAACAAGATTAAACAAATTTTAAATCATTTTTTTTAATGGGAAGGAAGGCAAACGAGTTCACTTGGCGTTAAGCCCGTCGTCCATAGACACACACGATATCCGAAAAGTCACGGCATTGTTAACTTGGGAAATATAATGGAATAGGTGTGTTGGATAGTACGGGGTCGGGATTAGGGATTTGGAGGGGAAAAGAGTGTGATAAGAAAAGTGTAGGAATGGCCATCCAGAAACCCCAAACGTCATACATACTTTATTTTATGCCGTCCGAGCGAGCGTGGGCGTAGATGTTATGCTCTAACACCTAGATTGATTATATTGAGTCATAAAATATTATACATAGATATATCTAGTCATAAAATTATATGACCGTAAGGTATGAATATAGAATTAGTTATAAATATTGCGTAAAGATCACGAAGTTGTTAGTGTTTAATTTTTCTATCATACTAGTGTCCGATCGAAGATGCGAGCATGGTTTTAATGTTATTATTCGAAATATGTGTTCGCTCTACTGCTCAAGTTGTTGCGGAATGAAAGTTTTTAAATGGAATGAAAATTTGAAAATGATGGCAAAACATTGGCGTTATGTTAAGAAAAAATAAAAACAAAAAGGCAAAAGCGTCAGTTTTATTTCACTTGCGGACAGTACCCCCCTAACGGGCATTTTCCGAAGTGTGAGCGGAGCGCGTTATTAGTTCGCCTGCGCCGCGCGCGTCGGGGTAGGTTTTCACAATTTTGAGTTGAACGGAGTCGCACAATGCGCCGCGTCATTTTCTATGATTAATAGCGGCGCGTCAGCGTTGTCGCTCGCGTCGCCCGATCGGCCGGCGCGTTCGCATTTGTCTATGGATTTAAAAAAAAAAGAAATGTCAAATAATGGCGCGAAATGCCAATGACGTCTTGAGACGCAAGACAAGGATTTTAGCCCAATCTGTCACTTTTATACTTTAGAAATTTTATTTATATATTGAAATAAAATCAATGGTTGAAACTTGCGTAATAATACAAAATTAAGAATTTTGTATCTATGCAATGGCCAACGGCAAATTGATTGCATTTTAAAAAACATTACGTACCATAGAATAAACATAAATAACAACAAAACGTAAACTTAGAATCATTTAAAAACTATGTAAGATTTACGTATCAATACAAAAAATCAACTTTCCTATGAGTAATTATATATATAATTAAATATGTCGATATCTTATTCCGTAAACCATCTAATCCTACTTTTGCCAAACACGTGGAGTTCACAAAGACATGGCTTGCAACGATTTAAAATCTAGTGTTATCACATTTTTTTAAACAAATGGTTATTCAAAAAACCTGTCTGGTTTCTCTACGCGATGAAATTCTTTTTTGTATTTAGTTTCTCTTTCAAAATTACTAAAATGATTTGCGAAATAAGGTATCGATGTAGTTATTTGTTATAAAACGTTAGACTATTCAACTACATATCAAACGCTGCAGATCAATTGAAAAACCATTCGACACGCGTAAAATTGTATCGGCGAGCATAATCAATCGTTAATCAACTAATACACACATATACCTGTGCTCTATAAATAAACACGTCAAATTTTCCACAAAACCAACGCGCGTGCCGTGCTAAAAAGCGTTGTAGGCCTAAAAACGTTGACCGTCCCACCCACTGGGGGGCGAACTATCCCCCGGCGTCACTTCGCAACCACGTCGCTAGAATATTAATGCCGGCGCTTAATTGAATTTATCTCTTATTGATAACATTTTCACTATTTTTCAACGCTTATCTGCTTCTAACTTCACACCGATCTAGACGTTACTGTATAGACTAGTTTACTAGAGACGCGCTCAAGAGACAGCGCTCACAACAAATATTATAAACGTCCAAAAGACTGTTTATAGCTGACTTCGAAAAGGAGATTTCAAATTCGGATGTTTCTATGTATAGTATGTAGATATGTGCGCGTATTTGAGGATCGACTTTAAAAAATCCTTTTTTTACTTGTCTCAAAAATTAACTTCCGAAATGGTCCCATAATACTTTCTGAAAAATCGGTTCAGTTTGTTTGTAAAATAACGAAGAAAATATGTCTCGAAAGTACACTTTTAAGGTGCTTGAAATCGGTTTTTGTAATTTTTTGTGAAGATAAACTTCTATTTTTCTTGTTTGCACCAGCTGATTGAACAGTGCACTTGTCCAATACAAAAATAAAAGGATTATCAATGAGTATAGTCTATGATGAGTTCAGAGAAACCAGACATGTCCGATTAATAATTTCTTTACTATCAATTTGCAGGTAAAAAGTTATTTGTACATTTGATAGCACGCTGATTAATATTTACAAAATACTGCAATATGTACGAAAGAACAAAGAATTTTGCTTTAAAAAAAATATCTGTTAGTACTAAGTTAATGATATAGATGTAACGTAAAACATTTAACTCGCTTTTACAACAAATACATAGGTAAAAATATCATGTAATGAAAATAAGTAAAACTCGTGTTATTATTTACTCATTCAGATGTGTGTGATTAGTTTTTCAAATTTATCTTCACCTTCATTTAAATTGTATATTTTGTTGTCTGTGGTTTCTTTTGCTGTTATAAAACTCAATTGTACAAGGAAGCATAATAATTTTTCTAAGATATTTATTCCATATTTTATTAACTAGCAATTTTTGTCAAAATCGATCCTTTTAAGAATTAGTTTTTTGTTGTGTAGTTTGGTATAAGTATTATAGGCATGCAGTAAAATTCTCCTATTTTGACATTGCAAAAAAATACACCAATTTTATTCATATGAAAGTTTTTTGTTCAATATGTAATTTCTGCTGAAAAGGATGCATCAAAAAACTGAATCTTTTATCCCATATTTCTATAAGATATATCTCATATTAATATCTACATGAACTTTACATCTATAAATGTACCAATTTAATGATCAGTGGCTAGCGCAATCTGGAGGCTCTCGAACTATCCAGAAATGATTGGAGTCCCATCGGGGGGGATACAAGCCATATCCGCGGACCGGCGTCTAATTGGGGACCTTAAAATTAATCCGGTCGGCCGTAAATAAGGGCCGGGTACAGTGTTATCTTAGCAAATTGACGGTCGCTCGGAGACAAAGGCCGAGTTTTACGATTCGGCTCGGTTTGGATGGGCGGCACGGGACGGGCTAGTGGGGGGCAAGGCGACCCCCCCGTCACTTCGAGAAGGGGTTAATATTTTGCTCCGGTTTTAACGTTGCTACGTCTAGGCGTAACTAGTGATGTGCTTTATCGTTAATATCCATTTTGCGTTTTATTTTTTTATATGCGTACGCTAATACGTTTCGTAGATTCACTTGTATCTTTAAGATAATGTGATGACCATCGACGAATATTTGACAAGAAGATTTCTAGAAGGTGTTAAAATATGTATTGAACACGTTGCATGCCCTAGAAAAATTCAATTATGTGATCGTTTAAACGTGTTGGCGTCTGGATAGGCGCAGCGACCCAAAATGAGCCTTGGCCTTCGACAATAAAAGCCCTCACTTTTCTCGATTTCGTGCCAACTTTACCCTGTCCTGGACTCGGAGTTCACTTAGGTCTTTCTCCACCTCGTCTACCCAGCGATACCTGGGACGACCTATTGGTCGTCGACAACTCGGCCGTCCCAAGTATGCTCGTTTGACACTTTGAACTCCATCCATTCTTTCTAGGTCGAGCCAGCGGAGTCTGTGTGCTTTTTTCTCTCCTATGATGTACGTATATGTAGGTATATTAGGTCTTACTTTTTTATGCAGATTTTAAAACTTTCAATAAACGTGTGCAATAGATGTCGTTGTTAGGTTCGTAGCATTTAGATTGTTTACGTTAATGTAAAGTTTGAATGAAATTCAATATGATTAAATTACTAAGATAATGACAGCGTATCGTCGTTAATGGGTTCGATTCCCAACCGGAGCAAATATTTGTGTGATCTATAAATATTTTTTTTTGATCTGGATGTTTGTCTTTGTGCATTTTACGTGTAAAGGAAATTTGTAACACAAAACCTATGTAAGTTTTTTTATAAGGAATAAAAAAGAATAAAATTACAAATTTTTATCAGTAAATTATTATAAACGTTTATTGTTCGCAGAATTGTATAGCACTCGTATACATTTGGTATAAGTAGACTGGTCTGATTTTTAATTAGGACATTCCCAAAGACATTAGGATGAGCGAGGAGGCAGCCCGTCAAATCAAATGTGCCCGCGCGCGTCCACTCTGTCGCCCGGCGCCATTTGTAGGCTACGAGCGATTTAATATTCTATTTTGCTCCGGCGATAAGATTAAAGTATGTAATTTCTTGCGCCCGAACGGGGGCGACGCCTGACTACAAGCTAGGTATCGCATAGGGCTGCCAAAAGTCGCTATTAATCCCTTTCATATTTTATTATTTAAGAGAAATAGGATAGGATAGCAAATGTGACATCCCTACCCTGTAATAGACGCTGACCGAAGATAGCTGTATCAGTTAACTATTATAATATCGATATTCTCCAAAACCATTGATTAAATGATTATGTGTAATGCAACAACAAATCACATATATGTGTTTAATTAAATATAATAAAAATAAAATATTTTTTTTTATTCATACGAATACATTTGCTTATTCAATTTAAACTGTGATTAGTTAAGTGTTATTATTTAAGGTAAGGTGATATTTGTTTGTTCAAATAACTTGCAATTACATTAAAAGATACAATAGTCAATATGAAAACATAATACACTGGTAATATTGGTCAGAATATCTAAGCGGTTATACGGTTAACCTCTAATTTAATAGACCTGTTGGGAGTTTAGGCTGGTCAATGAATAGCCGATTTTATCGTTAGTTGATTGTTTAGACGACCATTAGCCTATTAACCCATTAAGTATTAGTTTTTTAGTCAATTTTGAACCACCGATATAAAATAGACGTATCTGTGCGTCTGTCTGTCGCAAACAGCTACGGAATAGCTACGGTGCTACTTAGATTTTTTTCGTTTCAATAGTTTCTTGTTATAATATATGCAACTTTTAAAATAATGGTTGAAGATATTTGAGTAGAGCAAAAATTAAAAATTAAACTTGGACAATTTGACGAAATGATGGTGTACGATGTTACATGATTACCTTTCGACTACAAATTGTATTAGAAATGTTTAACTATCGATATTAAAATTTATTCGATGTCGCTCGCAAAGCGCTCGTAAATTGATTATGTACGGAATGGTTCTATTATAAAAGTTTTTATTTACTGACGCAACATCATGATCAAGCAACATTTTTTTTAAATACGAACGTAAAAATTAACTCATAATTTCAATTAACGTTTGATGACGTCAATTAGTTTAGACGTTATGTTTTTTTATTGAGGACTAGGTGGTCCCTGCGGTTTTGCTCGCGTAAATTTTTGCAGCATTTTTCTTTAATGCTCTGCTACTATCGACCATAGCGTGATGTTGTACAGTTAAACCTTCCTCGATAAATAGGCTATCCAGCACTAAAATAATTTTTCAATTCAGACCAGTAGTTCTTGAGATTAGCGCGTTCAAACAAACAAACAAACAAACTGTATATGTACAGTATTTACATAACATCTATCACGGTGTTATGTAATTAATATAAAAGAAAAACCAATATAAAATTAGTTTGATTTAACGAAATATTATGACTAAATGACAGATCAAAGCGTAAACTAAAAATGTGACATTTGTCAAGATTTTTATCTGTGCTTTAATTGTTTTAATATACGACTATAGGCAAAAGGCATTCCTTCCGTACATGGTAGCCCTCCGATGGCCGTAAGAAGTGTCCCGGGGCCCAG
>JAOCPS010000009.1:2539712-2550823 GCA_025505425.1 Graphium colonna
CCAACTTCCGAATGGAATGCTTGCTTCAATGATTGGTTCCATCGTATGGAAAAATGTGTCAAATTTCGCGGAGAATAATTCGAAAAGCAATAAATACATTTTTAAATAGTAATGTTGTGTCATATCCTTTATTCTCAAAATTTTCAGTGCCGCCCTCGTATGTGCACATTTCTATTCAAAATTTTACTTCTTAGTCTTGATCTAAATTTCATTATGTTAGTTCATACTGCAATTAATTTTGGATAGAATTTCAAATAATATGACATATTACAAAAGTATTTAAACGGGCTGTGTTCCGGGGTTTAACCAGCATTTATTCATTTAAAAAAATATAACCGGAACATCATATATTAACGAAAACCTTTTTGTAAAATTCGTTCTTATTGCAGAGCTACGGCCTATATGAAATTTCTAAAAATTATTTTGTTTCCTCAGCCTCAGGGTTCGTGGAATACAGCGATCACATCAGTCAGTTATTTCACTTGTACAACTTTAGATAATATAGTGCAGCGTCAGATTAACTTGGCAAGTATATATTGCAGTCAAAATACTACATAACTACATTAATACGGTATGTACATTGGTATATAGTCCAACTAATAACCTAACCGAGTGCTAAAGCCGAATTGACACAAGTAACCTCTGGCGCTGCTTGCCGGCCAACCGTAGGGAAACTTTTCCAATTACTACGTCAAGTACCCCTTTCCCCCTCCTTACCCCCCATACCCTGCAACCCCCCAGCCCCTGCGGCCGCAAAGAAGTTTTAATTGCTCGCCTTCATTTCAACAATCAACACTGTGGGCCACTATTTAAACTATATTATTACAGCGCAGTAATTTTAGCTTACGTCCAAATTGCTCGACCGATAATTAATAACTGCGGTGGACTAGCTGATGTGATCAAGCGCAAATACGAGGCGACGTTTTTTTAATAAAACCACGAAGACAACTCCGTTTATGAATACGTTTTGTGTCCCCGACATCTGGTTCTACTAATCCATTTTTTCCGAGTACCTAACAGCTTTTTGACGTGTTTTTTAGAAAAAAAAGAGGATCAGTTACACCAAAGATATTTTTTAACCGACGAAAAAAAGAGGAAGTTCCCAATACGACGTGTACATTTTTGTTTTTTTTTACGTATGACTACGCATAACTTTTTAATGCTATTGATTATCGATTGTTCTTTTAGCTTGATGATTTTTAGTGTTTATACGATATTTTTAAAATGATTTAATTATATTCCAAATGTCACGGCTAGACCTAAATTATTATTCCTTAAGGTTAATAACATTATTACACTTTACGAAATGACAAATCAAGTTAAATCAATTGACAAATAAGAGGTAGAAAATATAATAGGCTTCAATATATTATTACTTTTATTAAACGTATTTTTACTAAAGCATACCTTACCAAAGATCTAACAATCCTTGCGAGTTCCATCAAATCTTTCTATTCCAAAAAAATCGCTTAAAAAGTTTTTTTTATTAATAAACGTTTCTTATATCCCAAAATTACGTTTTGTTACCATGATTAATTAGTTACAATATGTTTACGATTTTATTTAATAGTCTATACTGTCCTGCTGTGGGCAAAGACCTCCCCCAAATCCCTCCATGTATCCCTGTCCTTAGCCACCTCAGGCCAGCTGGCCTGGTGCGCATCCAAACCGTCTCGCCATTGTTTCCTAGGCCGACCTCGGCGGCGTCGTTTCTCTAATGGTACCCATTCTGTGGATATCTTTGCCCAGCGGTCAGAGGGCATACGACTGACGTGACCCGCCCACTCCCATTTAGTTTCCGATTAACAAATATTATTCTATAAATAAAATAATTTTAAATCAAAAGACGTCGCGACGTGTTGTAATAAATTGCAAAACTTTGGATACGACAAAACATTTTCTATTTCACGTTCGTAGTTCGTTCAATAGTTCAGTTTTGGCGGGCCAGACGCGGCCGCTATTGTTAATCACTGACGCGTAATTTTCACAAGTAATGACGAATTTCATCATCATGTATAAGCCTCAAAATCAGACTGGCTAAAATTATAATTTTAAAAATAATATGAGTAGTTATTGAGCGTACTTCTTGACGATTATAAAAAAATGTTTTAACTTTTTTTTATTAAAATTTTTATTTAAAAAAAAAAACACATAATTTTTAGCATCGATTGTTAGTGTCTAGAGAATCAAATTAATGCCGTAATGACTTTGTACCAATTGTCAATAATAAAAGTACTGTACAATTTAAGATTATGTTTGGCTTATATTATTAAGGTGTTACCGAGTTCTGGTATGTACACAATTACATATATTTTAGTGAAAAGTAAAATACATCAAAAAAAGCAAGTTTAAGGTTTAAATTAGAAAAAAATGACAACAAAGTTTATTTTCACATAAAATTTAAAAAAAAACCGTCTTGAAACGCCTTAAAAGTGTATTTTCGAAACATATCTTCTCCGTTACTTTTATTTTAAAAACAATCTACTTATCCGACTTTTATAAAACTTTTATGGGACTATTTTGGGATTATACCCTATCAGATAAAAAAATAACTTTCAAAATCAGTTAATAAATGACAGAGATATGCGCGAACAAACATTAAAAAAACAGAAACATCCGAATTGAGAACCCTCCTCCTTTTTTGAAGTCGGTTAAAAAAGAATATAGTTTCATTCATAATTCAGTATTATTCTCTCTGTTTCACTTTAATTATATTCAGTAATATAAGCAAATTATGGATAGTGTCTAGCTTATAACTGAAGCAAAAAAATAGAAACTCGTTTCAATTGTCACTAAAAGCCATACCGCAAAACTATAGCCTTTATTTTTTATTAAATTTTTACTTAATTATGATACAATGAACATACTAAACTTTAAGTAAAACAACGTACAAAATGATGCGATTCATTTAAAATTCCCAGCAATATTCCAACAACCGACGCCGGGTGCGGAAATAGTGCAGCAAACATCATGCGTCCAGACTGTCCAAAGTAAACGATAATTAAATTTTCAACTACCTTTTCCCACTCCCATTGGGGCAACAAGGGACCCCAGCCCACTACCAATGTTTGCTTACGTAACTAAAATTAGTTTCGGGCAGCCCTTCCTCCAATGAAATTATTTCTCATATCTATACGGACTAAAAAGTCCGAATGCACGCTCTGTATTCAATTAGTTGATTTTTTTTCAGCGTAACAAGATTAAAACAACGTTTGTCCGTCAAACAGTCGAGGCATCGGCAAAATTGATGTTGCCCTAAAAAAAGTTTGTGAAAATCGAAATTTCATTTTTTTATTTAACATATTCTAGTTTAATTAATATATCAATATAGTATTAAATAAAAGGTAAATAAAAATATAAAAGGAAGGAGCTTCTTATTGATATACACATTTTTTTTAATTTTGGTTAAATTACTTTAATGAAACTCTAACTAGTTATTGACAAAAATGTTATTATATAATAATAAAAAATTCAAATAGAAAAATCAAAATCTATGTCAATACGATTAGTTATAGACACAATATTACAAACTACTCTGTAATCCGTAAATCTAAAATGTAATTATTTTTTTGATCATATGGACTCAATGTAAAAATTACAACCACATAGTACATGATTGATTTTATTATGTAAGCAAAAATAAATAGATAACTGTCCAATCGCAGTCATGTCCTAAAAAATCCTTTTGAATCAAACAAGTATGAATATCATACTTGTTTAATTCATAAGTTTTTTTTTATGTAAATGTAAAACCAATTCTGAGATTGTAGGAAATGGCCATGTACTCCCGATGAGGGCGGCGTAACCCTTAGTGGAAAACATAAAAAATACCCTTAGATTGACGGGCAGAAAATCGCTATTAGCATTAAGTCTGCCCTTTGTACGTTTTACTTTGTACATTAACTTTGGTTAAATAAATTAATACATAAATAAAACTATCTACAAGAGAATTTAAAATAAAAAATATAAAATAATATATGCTGTTCTTCTCAAGGAATCATAATTTCATCTGCTGATGATTGAAGTGTATAGGACGGTTTTGTAACTCTGATAATTCACTGGAAATCGCTTGTCCGTGAAAAAGCAACATTTTACGAGGGCTTATTAAAATCTACAAACTGCACATACGTTTAATGGAGATCCGAAAAAATGTTTCTAAATTAAGTTATATATCATGTTTTCATTTTATAGTTGCTGGAAAATAAAGGAAAGTTTTTAGTAGAGGATTCTGGCGCACAAAAGTTATTAAGACCTATTTATATACTATTTATTTATATGATATACTATTTACACAAAGTAAACTATGTAAAAGCGGACTTCTTTTCTCTACCGGTAAATTTTAAGATGGTACCGAGAAGCATTTTTCTACAAATTTTGATATTAGATGAGTAATCTGAGAGATTATCTGCTATATCTGAATTCAAAAGTTTCACTCTGATAGCATTAGCTAGAGGAGGCCAAATTCATAGAAGGGTATTACAAACATTAAGCCAATATCGTTCTTAAACTGCACGAGTTAAGCGCTATAGTCGCCTAACATTAATTTCGCAAATGTCGAAAGAAGTACATAGGAAGGTCAATCGATATTATAACAAAGAACAATGGACGTTTCTTTTGGGCATATCAAAAGGGGGTTACGGGGGTCACAGATGGCGGGTTGGGGTCGTCTTAATGTCTTGCGGACCCCTTGGCCATTAATCCAGCGGGGTCCAGGGGTCGGTGACCCCGAATTAAGATGGGAAGTAAGGGGTCGAAGTTATCGTCGCCCTGTCTCCGATGTACCAAACGGTCCCATTTAATTTGTCCGAATAATAATGACCCTTTTGCGCTCGCGTAATGCTGGCCGAAAGTTTCCCCGTTCGAAATTCAAATTGTGAAATGAAGTCTTGGCGTCGATTTTATCGGGATTGAAATTATGGACAGAGCTGTAGGTCTTCTTGTTTTTAAAAGTGAAAACTATAGCAAAATCCTTTGTAGATTTACGACATACCCTTTCCCCTACAATCCACTAGAATACTTAATAATAATTTTTGCTTAGCAATTATAGAAAGAATAATTTCTGAGACGTGAAAATCTTGAGGACTTGAGACAAAAGAATTAGGGTTGCACTCCGGGGAGTGCCAGCAGAAGTGACAACTTGAAAATAAAATAAAAAACAATATTATAAAATATATAATTATTAAAATACATATCCCGTTAACATATACAAACATGATAATTTATATTACACTCCATCCTACAAATTTTTGATCAGGCCACGTTTCCTGACGCGAGTTTAAGATTTTTTACCCATCCCACATTTTGTGCACCGCACTTCAAAAATTATAAATACAGAAAGAATATCTAAATGGCCACTGTATTAGAAAACTTTTGCAAACAGTTTCTCTAGAGTAAAGAGAACTATGCGGTGCGAGGTAAATTATGCAGCCATCGCTAGGTGGTCAAACTTTATAAATTACGTTCGCTTTGCCGTCGTAGATAGACTAAGGCCTTATCTATGAAGCAACTTAAATTATATGTTAATTTAAAAGTAGTAGCTTAGTAAATACTGGAATCTGACCCTATTTTTTTTTATATTTTTGTAGGTAAATAAGACACTGCACTTTTGTAACACACAAAGATCATATTGATTTTTTTTGCAGAAGCTTTTATGCTATTGATGATTTAATATACCCGATGTTCATTTCAAATTAATTGTATAAAAAAAGGTTTATATTTATGTTATTAGATTTTTTGGTTTAATACTTTACTTTTTAGGTTCAATATTAAGAGTGGGAATAAGTGTATTCATATGTTTCCTGTAATCGTCACAGCTAGTTGACAAGCAAAAATTTGTTTCTAAATAATTTATGTATATAAACGTGTTGTATTGTTTATATTATACCGTAGATTTTTATGAATGATTCAGTTTCTAACTATGCATTTAAGATCTCATTTGACTTTACCATAATATTTTAGTTGGCTACATGCCACGTTAAATAACTACTACTAACTAGCCAGTTATTAGTAAAGAGCATGTCTTTTTTTAATTTTTGTAAAAATATACGACTACTAAACGCGCAACTTGTGTATAAATTTGAAACGAGTTTTGTTTATAAACGATCTTTTAGGAATAATCTTTGGATTTTTTTTTGTTAATACAATGTCTATTTAAGTATATTTATAACAGACAATATGTATGGCCTGTGGTCGTACAAAGTAGTTGAAGCTGAAATAAATCTAAATATTTAGGTAAGATGTGATTAACATGATCTCGGCGTCGCGGGTCGCGGGTCTAATGTATTTTTTATGATATCGTTTGTTTCTTATAGAAGGCATCACAAATGGACTGTAATATCCGATTTGCAAAAGCGTTATATTGTACATTCTCTGTTCGATCTATTATATAATGCGGAATAAGTATGGTGGCGTTGCGTGGGCGGGTCCGTCCTCAACTATCGCAAACTTTCCCCAACCCTTGATGTTGGGGTGGTCACCCTTCTGCCTTCTTCGTGATCGCCCCCATGCCTCAATGGATCGCCATCTTCGATTTGAATCTCGAATGATATTCACGTGTTCTTTTTTGAAAATATTTTTTCGTTTTTGTTTTTTTTTTCATTCAGTTACAGTTGACATAAATATTTTTGAAAATGGATGCATCAAATTGTTTGGCATATTCGATTAAGTGATTTGTTTTTGGGTTTATTTTTGCGATGTATTTTTATTTTTAGATAGCTACGAAGCACTACTGTCTTCTAACTGAATCTTAATAAGTACTTCTCATACGTTTTTTCATCCGTAGCTTCCTAATTCTAAAAGAACAATGCCCAAAAGCAGTTACCAAAAAAACTCATGCATCAAAATCATTGCATGCATTTGAACAGGGAATTTAATTTAAAGTATAAAAGTATGAATTTTGCTTTACCTATATGACGTTTACACGATCGGTCTTAAAGATGTAAAACGCGATAGAAATTATTTTTAATGAATCGATTTTTCGATTTCTCCGAAACCCGGGTTTTCTTTACCAAAAGAACTTCTGTGGGAGTTAATATAATGAGTCAAGTCTCCATAAATTTTTGAATGTTTTGCAACTTGGAACGGTGTGTCGTATAAAAATAGGCACTGTCCATTGATATGGAACGGATTGAGGAACTTCTAAGTGTCTATGTCACTAAGAATATGTTGTATTTAAATTGATAAGTAAAATAAGAAAAAGCGGGTAAAGAAATAAAAAAAATTAAATCGACCTGCAGTAAATACTTTTCCTTTGTTTAAATAAATGAAGTTATTAATGCTAAGAGGTATATTATAAAAATATATATTAGCAGTAAAAATGTATTTAATCTGTACATTTAGCGCGATAAGTAATACAACAAAATGACAGAGCATTGTCCCGGCACAAAATGTCGGTCGACGCCATGTTGGTGGCGCGCGCGTCGCCCGCCAGTTTTCTTAGTTGCGCGGACTTTTCCAACTCATTTGCATTCAAAAGCAGATAGCGTAGATGCGATACGGCCGCTCGCACCTTTGTGGTCGCGCATAGTCTAGAAAGTTCCGCGGCACCAGTTCCGGCCGGCAGTTGCCAACTCCGCCCAGAAGTTGGCGTAATGCCGTGGCAAAAAGCGCTCACGCTAGGTTTAACAATTACCTAAGCAGCCCCGGAAAGTTCTGGCTAGTTCGTGTTTATTCCGTTTTTGAGCGCACATTGTTGGATTATTTTAGTGCAGAATTTCACTTCACTACTTTTGCAGCGGTGAAGTTTCATATTTAACAGTTGCTTTGTGTTGCTTTATTTAATCATACCATCGCTGTTTTGGAGTTAATTTTCGCGCGGTCATTAGGATGGTTTTTGGCTTTTGTAATTAAAATGTCATTCATGTTTATTAGGTTGCAGTCAATGTTAATATCTGTCGTGTTGTTTTGTTGTTAGACAGAATTTGATAGATACACCGATGTGTTGCCATTAGGTTATTTTACAAAATTTTCAAGCTGGAAATTGGTGCCCATTTTAACACCACCTTACTGATAATGAATTAATTTAAAAGTTATATATGTTATAACGTGTCAAACAATGAATAATTCTTTTTTGAAAAACTCCAGCACATGTTTAACTCTTTTTAAAAAAATATACAAATTTTTAAGCTTTATAAAATATTTAAATTCCTATTTTATTGCTTTAAAAATTTTCTCCGGATTCTTCTCAAAAGGAATCCAAATACAAAATTGATATTCAAGTTCTATCAATAAATGAATGTCTAACATGGAGCCGAATAATTTTCGCTCCGACGTAACATCACATAGGCGCCATTAAAACTGTCCAGATACACTATGTTTTCAATTACGGAAGGCCCGCTCGCTATTCGCTTAAGTCAGGGTTACCAACATTAGAGATTCCAATAATTTGTTCAATGGTTTGCAGGTGTATTCCAAAATGTTCCCTGAAGAACAACTTATTTTTTCTTATGGTGACGATGATTACCTATAAAACGATAGAATAATTTGGATATAATGTTGTTTAGTATTTGTGTCTTTACTATAGTTTATTCAATAAATTATGGATAACATTTAACGACGCACAATATATACAGTTTTCGGATATTCAAAGTTTTAATACTATAAAACAAAACACGCCTTTAATTCAAACTTTAAACAAAGTATTAATTTTAAAAGCAATCAGAATTACATATATATGTGATGATCGGTGGGCGTAGTTGCTATTTCTTAAGCGCCTTCCCTTTTCTTAAGCGTCGCGGGTCATGGGTTTGATTTTTTTTTATTTTTGTGACCTATATTATTGAAAATTGTTTCGGATCTGGGTGTGTGTGTGTGTATGTAGAATCTATGTACACACATAAAATCCATACAAACCATACATCATATAGTAAGGTGAGCATTTTTTAGAAAAAATAAATTAAAATAAAATACAAATATATTTACAAAGCAATAGAAATAACTTCACTGCAATAATTAAAGAATCCTGTTTCGCGTGGCATGTTGCCACCAGCTCTGGCTGTATTCCCTCGCTCAATGGTATTAACCATTACCACCTTAGCAAAAAAAAACAATATAAATATTAGACGAGAAAGATGCCAGTTGCAACATTAAAAATTAAATTAAATAAAAAATTAAATACATATTTAAAACGATTTTCCATCGACAAAAAGCCAGCCCTGCGTCCAACGCGCGTTGTTCGCGTGCCTTCCCAGCGCCGCCATTGCCCTTTCGCGCCATTCGACGCCATTTCGCACCTTTCCCGCGCATTCTGCAAGATGAATTCGAAAGTGTCTTATAATACGTTTATTTATGCAAATTATTACTAGCTTATATTTTGGAAATTAATAAATCGTTAAGTATTTCAATTCAATTGTTTCGAAAACAAATACTAGGACTGAAGACTTATTTGTTTGTTTATTTATTTATTACATTTATTTGCCAGAATAAGGAATAAATTATGGTCTTAAATATCATAAACAGGTCTTATTATGCCAGTGTAAGAGGTATGAAAATATTTATTAATTCATTACAATTATTAAAATATAAAAGGAACTTATTTATTATTTAGAGATAATACTACATATGCTAAAGTCCAGAAGAGAAAAGATATATTTATACGCACTCATCTGTAAATTTGCCAGCTGGATTAAAAATACATACAAACATAATAATTAAATATACATACGAATATAGGTTATTAAACATCATACTACACTGCAACATCCAGGAGCTGGAGGAACATTGGCATGCAAGGAATTTGCAGGGAAAAGCTAATAATTAATATTTTTTTTATTTTTTTTTGATTATAATGGACAGAGCTCGGCATAAAACTTCAAGACCGAGTTCACAACACAGGTCCGCCGTTGAACGAAGGTTCACGACGTGCTTTCTAAGGTTTTTTTTTATTTAAGTCATTTGGTTCAAGTCAAAAATAATACACACTGGAGATATTTCAATACAATACATTTCATCGTTAACACAAACGGTACACAGAAGAGGTGTCTGCGATTTGATATGGACCACCTTTCTTCCGTGACGTAGAAAGATACAGAGAAATAATAATAATCTTTATTTTTTCCAATGCAGAAATACATACATGTTTAACAGTATAACAGTAAAGAATACATTGGAACAGGCAAGTAAAATAGCTTAAGATATATCTTGTAGTCCTCACACTAGGCCTAGCCTGTCTCGTGAGGACTAAAAACAAAAACATTAAAATGTAAATTTCTCAGAAATTATAAAAAAATAATATTAATAAACTAAAATTAAACATAGGTACATGAAATGTACAAGGTCTAATGAAACATTGTTATGAAAAAAAGAATACAATAATAAGAATAACGCAAATAAAAAAAAATAAAGTTATAAATTAAGCATACAAAAGAAGCTGTCTAGGGTTGACCCTGTAAAATGGAACTGGGTAGGTCACTTGGGCCGAAGGAACGATGGTAGATGGAGTAAGGTTGTCACTGAATGGTTCCCCTAAAACGGAAAACGTAATGTTTGGCGTCCAGCAGCTAGATGGATCTACAACATAGTAATCGCTGGCAAGAACTGGATCTCAATGACGTGGATATTGGCGCAGACAAAATGAGGCATGTACCTCAGCAGTGGATATATGAACGCTGAAGATGATGATGATGAATGGACAAAATGTTGACCTTATCCGTAGAAAAGTACCTAATATCTTTAATATTCTGCAAAATAATCAAAGAAAAGGAGTTGTATAGTATATTAAGGGTGGTTATGAGCTTTATCAGACCACAATCACTTCTTGTAAGCAAGTAGTGTAAAAACCAGTGGAGATAAAATAAAACCAAACTAGTTAGATTCTCATTCCGTTGTAACTGGACAGAGAACGCCTGATTTGCGGCGTTCGGAAGCTCCCTAATACGTGTTACTTTGTGCTAATCTTCTTACGAATGATTTTGTCTGTACTCGAAAATCGACTTAGTGGCGAATCTAAAAGAGATACGATTCGAATACCGGGCTTTTAGCATCGATCGATAGGACCTTTTAAAATTGGGCAACGCACCGCATCGTTTCCAGTTTAACGTCATAAATGGAAAATTGTCGACTTTTGAAATTGTGTTCAAAAATTAGTGGTAGTCTTAAAACCGTAATTTTTCTGT
>JAOCPS010000009.1:2559959-2580545 GCA_025505425.1 Graphium colonna
ATAGGTTTATTGAATAGGATGGGGTCGGGAATAAAGATTCGGAGGAGATTTGAGTGGAAAAAGAAAAGGGTAGATATGGCCATCCGGCATTCCTAAAAGTCATGCATACTTTATTTTAGAACGCGGCCGTAAAAGTGCAGCTAAAGCTGTGAAAAGACGTTATGCTCGACCACCTAAAGATCATTTGAGTGATTTTGTCAGGGAACAATACAAAATTGTCATATTTTTGAAACTGAATACAAAAAGAAAATCAAATTTATCGCATAAAGAAACCAGACAGGTTTTCGAAGAATTATATTTTAAATTTTAAATTTTAAATTGTTGTTGAACACCGCGTTTTTGAGAGAAGTGGAGTTATCTGGTTTTCGAATTATGTAGTATATATTGCGAATTATATAATTGTATGCAAAAAATAAGTATCCATTAATTTATTCAATATTTTTAAGAAATATTTAGTAATTTATTAGTTGAGACATAACAGTATAAAGTCATTGTGCTCTGGAGGGATTTAAGCTCAAAAAATCAACACGGAAATGTTGAAAATATTAGAACAATCTTAGTTATTACCAATCCGCTTCGGTAGCCTAGTGGCATGGGCGCTTTCGTTACAAACCCGAGGTCATGACTTCGAACCGAGGAGAGACATCGACTTTGTGTTGTTGTTTCTTGGTTCAGTTAAGGCAATGCGGGCTGATCAACCGATTGCTTGAAAAGAAAGATGATCCATGCGTCGGATGGGCATGTAAAAAGTCGGTTCCGTTTGTCAAGAACATCATTGGCAGTCGTTATAGGATGTCAGTGCCTTCAAATATCCCGACAGTAATACATCATCGAATTCAGCTTATCGGAATCTGAAATTCAGGTAATATTTGGATGGATTAGAAGCTGATTCCATGTTACCTGGGAAGAAGTCTAGAAGAAACGAAGAAACTTCTTCTTCTTCTATTCTTTCATCGTCTTAGTAGTCTCCTGACACAGTTCCGACGTTTACAAATTGAAACGTGTCTTATAGAGACGATATATGTTGTCTGCGGTTTTATCCGCATTTTTTTACAGACTCCTAAACCTTTCTTAAAGACAGAAGTTACTCCTTTTATCATTAACCGTCTGCTAGTCCAAGTCCTGTCTTAATTTTAATAATTGGTTCTTTGCTAAGTACTATTATAAAACTGTCATATACAGGATGATTGGTCACTGCGACAATAAAGGAGAGCACACGGTACTCGATTGTCATCATATTTATGTAATGAAATTAGGGGCATACTTTTAGCCCAAAATTTTCCAATAAATTAATGAAGTTTGGCGGCTGGGACCAGCTGGTATACGCAAGGCCGTGGACCCGCACCGCCCTCAGTATCACTCTCTTCTCTGTTCGGCCGCGCCGTGTCGGGATGAGCATGAATTACTTTAGATTATGTTTATTCAGTGGCAAATCAATATTTATATTTAATAATATTTGTATTCTTCATGTTTCATCACCACATATAAATGGTTAAAGTATTGAAAGTGATTCACAAGTCAAACTGTATATTTAGAAAATACTCTTATTTTAACGTTACAAACAGACAATTCAGTTTTATTTATACGCATAGATCTCGGTATGACATCAATAGACTCTGAACAACTTATTCTTCAAAAACAAAATAATACGTGCACTTAGAAGGACATTTAAAATTTGGCGATGCCACTGATCTCTCTTCAGTCGAATCAGATACCTCTCCATCGGACAACAACCATTTATACAATATAATATTTCCTTCACACGGATATAAGAGATATACCGTCGTGAGAAAATTATTATAATCGAAATTCGGTCGAGAAGTATTACGTATTTAAGTAAATTATATATCTCCAGGTCAGAGACGCTTAAACTCCTCTGGAGTTGCGGAAATCCATGGGCGACGGTAATCATCAGGCGAGCCGTTTGCTTCTCTAAGATGATCTCAAACTTATCGTCATGAATAAAATTGCATAATCTTTATTATGCGCAATTAAAATTGCATATATTAGAAGACGTTGTAAGAAACCGCCTTCGTAGTCTAGTGGAGTGGGTGCTTGTCTTACAAACCGGAGGTAGTAAGTTCGAACCCCGCGGGGCGACAACGACTTTGTGTTGCTGGTTCTTGGTTGATTTAGGGAAATGCGGGCTGATCACCCGATTGCCTGATAAGAAAGATAATCCATGCGTCGGATGGGCATGTAAAAAGTCGGTCCCGGTTGTCAAGAAAACCTTTGGCGATCGTGAAAGGATGTCAGAGCCTTCAAATATTTTTTTTTATTAGAATTACAAACTGAATATTGCATATTATACAATAGTAAAAAAAGAGAAACACATAAAGCTAGACATTCATGTAAATTCTAAACTAGTGAACACGGCATGCATATTAATATTTCTTTACTCTTAAAGATAAAGTCATAAAAAACTGACATACATAAAAACATTATTACAAATTGGAATATACAAACTTCGGTGTTACAATAACTGTGTTTTTCATGTCGACGAAAACTTAAACCAAAATTTTAACAAAATTGAATATGGTAAACATAATTAAAACAAATAAAAAAAGGCAATACCATGAAAAAAAATTAAATATAAATAAGAAACAAAAATTTTAGAAAGATTATTACGAATAAATATCCTATTAACCTATATATCCTATATCCTGGCAACTAATCCCACCTTCGAATACAATTTACCCCCTTGAGTTGCGGAGGTCGGGTGCCAGTCGCTCTGTATAAAAACTGATATTCTGGTAATATTTGGTTGGATTAGAAGCCGACCCCAAGTAATCTAGGAATAAGGCTAGGAGAAAGAGAAGATATTTTAAGAAATGATAAGCTTTATAATTATCTTTTTGAATTTTGCAGATATTAAAATGAACGAGACATCGTGGGCGCTTTAAGTAAACTTCAAAGGAGATCGTTTTTTATGAAGTGAGTTTATATCCGTATTTTTTAAAAATTCGTGGCCTTGTGGTGCTTTAAAGACTAGAGGTCGTGGGTTCGAGCCCGGAGGGGACAATGACATTGTGCTGTTGTTTATTGATAGAGCTAGGGCAATATGGGCTGATCTCACGATTACCTGAAATGTAAGATGATCCACGCATCGGATAAGCAGGTAAAAAAAATCCGTCCCTGTTGTCAAAAACACTATTGACAGCCGGTATAGGATGTGTCTTCAGATATGATGAAAACTATTCCACCGTTTGAATTCAGTCTCTTCGATTTAAAATGGCTTTCCGTCGTTATTTTTCATTTTGGGTAAGACAAATAAGCTGCTTCAAAAGTCTAATGGTATCTCCGTCTTATGGACATAAAAAAAAGAAAGGGCTTGGGTAATATCTCTTTACAGTCATTTCAGACCCCAGTACTATTTACGAGCTATGAGAGTAAATGAAAAGTGTACATTAAGAAACAAAAGGTTTATATTTGAGGTGGTTATTACATCGAGCTTTCTTCTTTACTGAAATTAGGATATTAATCACCCTTGAACTTAATAATTTTAAAATCAATAAAATAATTTATTTTATTTCGTGATATATTACGAAAGAAATGTATTATAAAGTAATTTATACATAATTAACAAATGTGTTAAAAGGTAAAAGGTACACTTTAGTACATTTTTTAATAAATACTCACCATCGATAATTGTACCATCATAAAATGAGCTCTGTCTCCCTATAATTTGATTAAGTTGTAATTAACCAAAGTTTCTATATATAAGTATATAAATAAATATAATTTTTAAGACCTAAGTGAATATTCGACATTTTAAATTAGGAGTAGTAGGAGTCCTACCTGTGACCGTAAACGCTGTAAAGGGTTCGGAACGTCGGGTGATAAGATTATAAATAAACCGCGATAAAATCCGTAAAGTTGTTTAATTTAAAATATATTAATAAATTTAAAGGCATTTTTCGAGGGTATACGTGTCTTGCATACATCTATATATTGTTGTGAAGTCAGATGTTTCATAATTTCATTATTCTTATTTTATAAAATACTTCTCGGGAATAAGTCATGAGTCCCCTGAATTCATTGCAGACCTTTCAGGTTCCCCAAGCATTTCTCCCTCTCTAGGTGCGTCTTCACTGATAGAGGTTGGACGTCAGCTCAGCCAACTTTTTTCGGTCTAATTCCACCCTTGCAGCATTCGTCCACTCCTTAATATTTTGCAGCCACGATTTCTTTCTTCGTCCAGCGCGTATTTTGCTTGCGATTATGCCCATCATGATCAGCTGGAGATTGCGGTATTCCTCGTGCCGCTAAACATGTCCTAGATACGAAACCTTTCTCATCTTGACAGTCTGAAATATTTAGCAGAACCTAAGCATTTAATAGCACATGATATGTCCAATTTACTAATCCCATATTTTCTCTCATTCCAGGTTCTACACGTGTTTCTTGGTGCTGAGGTATCTTCTTCGGAATGTAAGCAACTTAGCACATCGCTTGCAGCACTGTTCTACGCTTCCGCTTTCCGCTGCCGCTTTCCTTATTAAACGCTTTCTGAAATTTTAAATAAAGAGTGACACGTTAAAGGCATTTTTTTTTCAATGTTGGAAATATTTTTAATTAATTATTTTGAATTGGTTGAGGTTATATATTACAGTATAATTATCCTTAAGGAATTCAATTTCATTTTTACAAAAAATATATTAAATTAGTCATACAAATCTATAAGACCGTTTTATTGGCAATATTTCGCAAAAAAACCCCCTTACAACCTGCAAGCAAATATGTGAGCGCACGCATAAGCATGCGTAAAGCACCTCCTTCCCTTCCCACACAGCTTGTACGTGCGCTCTTGTGCACGACCATGCAGACAAAACCACCACCAAGCGATAATGTTAGTAGGACCATGCAGAATCCCACACCAGCAAGCAGGTTGTTACCCTCACACTCGACGCATGTTTCGCCCCGATACCGGAGCATCCTCAGGATGTTGTCTCTACGAACTTCGTACCCACTTCGTGCGCACGCACGAGCAGTGTGGAAAAGGAGGGAGGTGCTTTATGGATGCTTATGCGTGCGCTTACATATTTTCTTGCAGGTTGTTAGGGGATATTTTCGCGAAATATTGCTAATGAAATGGTCTAATAGATTTGTATGCTATGGACTTTCGCGAAGTAACGCGTGATTCTATTAACTAAATAAGTCATAGAAAAATTTCATAAAATCTCTTTGAAAATTATGCTTTCTTATCTACTTTTTAATCCTATAACATTGTCATTCGATTCTTCTAGATTTGTTAATGAACAGTTTTTAGATTTATTTGGCATATACCAGTTTAAGCCTAAGGGCAGTAGGACACGATCGGTTAAAATATTTTGATATCAATACTTTGGGTTATGTTATCTACCAGTTGTTACATAAAAAGTATATATCGAATGTTTTTGTATACATTAAGACAATTTTAACATTGAATTGTAGTGTTATACAAATTACTAAAACTTTAACTACTACGTTAAAATACTTTATAAAGTCTCTTTCCCACTCCTTTTCTCTCCAAATCCTTAATCCCGACCCATTCTCTCCAATAAACCTATTTTATTCAATTTCTCATTTTGACAATGCACTCGTGACTCTCCAGATGTTGCATATGTCTATAGGCAACGGGATCGCTTACCATCAGGTGAACCGGCTACTCATTCGTCTTCCTGTCCATATAAGAATGCATAACAGAACTTATTTTTCCTTCACTATTATGTTATTACTTTCAACTCTAATAATGGCAATAATTCAAAGATGGATCTAACGTGACTTTTGCCTACTCTATTCAATTTTGCGTCCGCATACCATGAGTTTTTGATTCGAAATACGTGGAAGCAAAGCTATCGCATGTAGTGTTTGCCGTACACGTCGGTATACGTCTGTGTGGCGTCTGTCTGCTCTGCCGCGGAATTGGATTATTTTGAACTCATTCAGACGGATTCATATTTAGAAAAGAAAATAAACGCACTGGCATAATGGAATAAGACGAGTAAAAAAAGTCACGTATCTGTCACGTTAGAAAAAATAAAAAAGAACTTATGGAACACTGGATTCTGATATAATGCCTAACAGCGATTGGTTTCGTTGATTTTTAAACAAAAATTTCATAAGTTAAACCATTCATTCAACCCGGAATAAAACGTTAAAGTTTTAGACTGCCGAAGTAGCTTTTTCCCAATTCTTTTTGGAAAAAGAATTGCTTTTATTTCTTTACTTTAAATCCATCAAATATTGTAAAGAAAATTATCAACAGAAATATTTTACGTAATAAGCAGGGATTACGCTAAAATCGCGTGATATCTTTAATATTGTTAGGAGCTGTTTTTCGTACACTTACTACTTTCCTAAAATTGTAAATCTATGTATATGATATTTTTGTCTTGTCTTTCCATTAACAAAAGTTACATAAACCTTAAAAAAGAACAAGTAAAAGCAAGGTTTACTTTATACTGCTATTATTTATTGCCTTTATAGGCAGGTCAGCTAAATTAATGCAGTCGAGAGCTCATTACAAGGGAGCGTAATGCGCGCAATGTACCAGGGCGACAGAAGCGGCGCGGCGTTAAATTTTTCCACAACTAAATCGTACAACGGGCGGGAAAAAACACGCCATCTCTTAGCGCGCGGGGTAGCTTTCCGTCGGTCATAACACTCGGGCCACGTGCATTTGTTTTGGTTGGTTTTTTTTTCGCCCCGCCGTCCGCCGAACGGCTGAAAAAAAACGCAATCGCATACATAAACCTCACCTCGCCGCGACGTAGGTGCGCCAAGCAAAATGGTCGTCGTTTTTTTCTTCTCTTTTCAGCCATCTGTCCGTCCTTTTCGGTCAAAAATGCGATCGTTATTTTCTGTTCCGGTGCCGGTGTGTGCGTGCCGCGATCGGCCGGAGTAACATGTGCCGCAAAAACGTCGAAGCAAATGCGGTTTTGTATCTACGTAATAGGGTTTGAAATCGGTTGGGGTTGAAACTGTCTTACGGCTTATGGTTGACGGAGAAAAAATAGAAATATAGGAGGCACGGCGCGCACGATAAAGAGAGCGGGAGCCGTTAACGATTCTGCGCCGGAAAGTTGCGCAGATTGCGTTTTTGGTGCTTTTTTTGGGGGCATCGCCTCATACCAGCGGGTGTTTTTTGCGGCTGTCTTTCTCTCGCACGCTGATACTCCTTTGGGTGCGTGTGTGTGCGTGTGGGGGCAGGTTAGTGTGTGAAGCGCGTCGGGGGCAAGCACCTAGCGCTAGATTTTTGCGTGCGAGCGTCCTAGATAGGCTATCGCGCACATAGGCTTGTACATAATGAGATGTCACCGCTGCATAGCGGGTAAATAGCCGCTGCAATAAAGCGCACTATGCCATTGGTGTTGATTAATTACGGCCTTTCATAAATATGTAGCGGAGCGCTAAACTACTAACAATGCCTCATATTTTCGATAGGCAAACTTTTTTAGACGCCATATTGGAAATTCATTAATGATTTATTCCAATTGCTTTTGTGTAATTTGATATTACACGGGTTACATTCACTTCTTGAGTTCACTTTTATATATATTTCAATAGATAATAAATATTTATTGCTCATCTGTCAGATCGACAGCCAAGCTTAGCTTTCGAGTGTTGTACCTACATCTTTACATATAAATAAAATTAAGTTTCAGTTTGTAATTTCATAAGATATTTTTACTAAATTAGTACGCTACTAATAAACAAAGAATTAATTTTAAAACGACAATGCCAAAAGCGGTACCAAAAAGAGTCATGCATTAGGATCGAAACTATGTAGTAATTATTTTCATAATTTTTTTATGATATTACTCTCCATTGATTTTATTTTTGAACTGGGATTTTAATTTCAATAATAAAAGTGTGAAATTTGCTTTACATACATGATATTTGCAGAATAGGTCATAGATGATGTAGAATGCAATAAAAACAATTTTCTATGAATCGATATTTCGATTTTATAAAATATCCTCGAAACCCGAATTTACTTTACGAAAAGAACTTCTTCAGGAGCTAATATAATAATTATAGTTCCTGAAAAAAAAAATTATACCTTGCAGCTTGGTACGGTATGCCATATAAAAATGGGCATTGTCCTTTCTGTCTATCTGTCTGTCTGTCTGTTTGTGTCAGCTAATCTTTTATCTGACCAGACTAATTTTAAAGGGTCTTTACTGGCCGAAAGCTGATGTAGGGTTCCGTAAAGAAAATTAAAATCCATAATATCTCAAACAATATCATGGGCTCAGGCAACAGTAAATAAATATAAATCGAGCTACAATATATTGATCGAATATATTGATTTACATTTTAAAAATAATAAGTTGTGTCATAAGAAACCATTGATAAATAATCGCTCCGCGATCTCGCTTGCACACTCTACGTGACGTGACAATGAGTCATGTTTTTTTGGCATTCAGCCGACTTCATCGATTTATGAGACGTTATCACTTCAAAAAAACAACGTGTAATAACAAAATGATTTTTCATAGAAGCTAATAAAAATTGTCATGTTTAGCAAACAAATATAATAAAATGAAATATAGTTTGAAAAACTAAAAAACATGCTTTAATGAGAAATCGAACTAAAAAGTAAAAAAATATAAGTCCTGGCGATAGTCAGGATAATGGGATATGCTTGTCAAATTATTATAATGTCATCGGCCCCTGAAAAGTCTGCAAAGTTTGAATAAAATCTGTCCGCGGTCAAAATAGTGTTCAAAGGAGTCGGTTACAAACAAACATGCAGGCGAAGCTAATAAAAGCGTGTTAAAAATATTTAAATTAAAGCCGTAAATATTAACATTGTATTATTTTAAAAATATTTTTATTTTTTATAACAATATCGAAGGAATGGAACCTATGTCCCTTATTTTTAAAATCTGCATAATTATGAACCGTTGGGGTGTGTTTAGAGCAATGTGACAAATCGTTTGGCGGGCTTTACATAATGCGATTTCAAATTTGGAACGATTCGACGCGTCGCTGTTAGAGGCGACTTATGGTGCCATTACGCTTTTCTAATGCTATCAAAGATAAATCCAAATAAAACATCCTAATAATCAATACTAATAAAAGATTAAACAATTATGGGTCACGTCTACATTTAGATGCAGATTCAGTAAATATTCATATCATGTGTAGCAATATGATGACTGATTTTTTGTTCGAACTGGCTATTCTAGTGACCGTTCGAATTTCAAAATTGTTTTTTTAATTAACTGCCCGATTATAAAAACGTTGTTTTCATATCTAACATGTCGTTAAAATATGATCATTTAATTTCAAAAAATGAATCTCGTCAGATTATTCATTTTTTAATATTTTTTTTGGTTTATATTATGTTTTAAGCTTATAGTAATAAGGATGTAATTAATCCTGGTAAGAATTTTTTTTATTATAAACTTTAACAGAAAGCAATTAAATGGCTTTTAGAATGTCTTTTTTTATAATTTCCACGAGCTTCTTTAATTTACAGAATATGAAGAAGTTAGATATGCTATTACATTACCACTCGGAGCAACGTTCAAGGTAATTTTTATCTAAAACTTGACAATAAGCTCTTGTTACTCCTCAACGAGAAAATGGTATTAAATAGATTTTGATAAGAATTTACTATAATAATTTTTGTATATGACAATAATATATATATGCTTATATTATATATGATAACTAATACTATGAATGGGTTTGTCTATTTTTTTTTACTTTTACATCTTAATTACTAGACTGATCATCATGAAAATATGATGCGCTTGGTTCGGGATACAGAAATGAGTAGTAGGATATAGGAGGCATGAGCCATTTCAGTGATTTTTCACTCGCTATCGTATATAACGTTCTGATTGTAGGCAACGATAACGTTATATAACCGATAGCAAGTGAAATAACGGTGAAACGGCCCATGCCTAGTATTCTCGGGGTAAATCACTAAGACATTATTAACGTTTATACGCTCATACAGTTTTATAGCTTGTTTTGTCTTGAATTAATAGCATCACGGTGCTTGGAATACAATAATGTAGATTCCAGAATAATAGGCAAAAATTAAATTGACGCAAGTGATGCCGGGATACACGTAGTAGGTTATATTTATGAAATCACAAGGAGGAGTGATTACCATTGCTCGGTATTTTTTTTTCAGATTTAGCAATGATATTCCTCTACCAGCTTAACACGTAAATTATATTTTATCACAGTAAAAGATGTAAATTCTAATACATATTGAAAATAGTGTCAAAAAATAATATTATTAAATCAGTTGATAAGTTGCGGATATATTTGTGAACATTCCTAAATTTTGTTATTTTTATTTGAGGAACAAAGTAATTAACTGTTTTTTTTATTTTATATGAGTATCTACGTAAAAACAATAATTTTCGGAATTGGTTCATAAATGACGGAGATATGCGCGAACGTACATAAAAAATATATAAACATACGAATTTAGAACCCTCGTTCTTTTTTGGAATTGGTTAAAATTATGGTTGCTTGCAAATAGTGGGAACTATGCCCTCATTTTTATTGTTTTATCGGCTAAGTAAATTTATTAAACGTTCATTTGTTTATTATTTTATTCGAATACATTTTAAAATTAGTGGAAGTATTGTATGTTGTTTTTAGTTGTAACTCCTTATTTTCTGTGTTCTTATTTATTTTTTTTAATTCAAGGATGTCAACATTTTGGTCTGTATAAATACATAGATGGCAACTTACTGAGAGTTGTCTAGGTGGACCAGTGTTTATTGTAATCAGCTCACACATTATACCGTTAACCAAATAAAATTTTTTTTCTTTAAAAACAAGTTATCAACATTTAGCCTTCTCATTCATTTTATTATTGACTAGTTGCTACGAGTGTCATGTATATGACACTCGTAGCAACTAGTCAATAACATAGCGTGACGTTACCTAAAGCCTTCCTCAATAAATGGGCTATCGAAAATGAAAGAATTTAAGTTTGTTTAAAAACACACAGACTCTTCAGCTTTTTATATTAGTACAGATAGTAAGATTATACCAGTAATATAAAAACTCGCCAAGAGCGTGTCGGGCTTGCATATGAAAGGGTTCCGTAGCCATCCCATGTCCGACCACTTGACAAAATAAATACCGACAAATTTCATATTGCGGTTGACTCCTTACGTTTTGTTAGGACGACCGTAAGTACGTAAGTTTGTCGAGTTGTATAAAAATATCCTTGCATGATACCGAGTCCGCTATAATTTTCCTTGAAAGCACTTAGAGCCGTATACCAAATTTTATTCAGAACCATTGTGATAATATTTCAAAAGTTAAGGGGGGAGGGGGGGGGACGCTCTAATTTTAACTCTGTATTAAGATATCTATTTCGGTTGCGGTTGACTCCATTAAGTTTTATGACGACTGTAAATAAATAAGTACGTCGATTTGTATAAAAATAACTATGTATGATAATGAGTATAGTTTTCGTTTAAAGTATTTACTTAGAGTATTTTATAGTAATATTTCAAAAGTTAACGAGGCTGGGGGTTTGAAGGCAGTTTTTGTTATATTTTAAAATACTTTTCCAAGGATACCAAACGCTATGGGGTAAGTCGATTGTTTTTAAATCACTTTTCGTTGAATGAGAAGTGATGTGAAAACCTGGAGAACGAGGCATGACGAAACTATAAGCGTTCCTAGTCGACTACGGAACCCTAATTAATAATTTCTTGTGACTTGTGCACATCATGGCCACAAGAGTATACCGATTATTATATGTTATGGTATATCATTATATGTTATTATATTATGGTGATTCATATATGCAAACATGTTAAGATATAGTGCCGTGACTGTGAAGGTAAGTATCTACCTTTTTATTTTTAATACCAGCGCTTCACTGATGTCCAAACTTTTTTATGGAAAGGATGACAAACGAGCACATGATTCGCCTGATGTTATGGGATCCTATCGCCCATGGGCACACAACATCCGGAGAGTCGCAGATAGGACAGCTGTGGAACATATTAATGATTTGGAAGGGGAAAGAGTGGGAAACGGAGAGGTTAGGAATGGCTATCCGGCAACCCTGAAAGTCATGCATACTTCATTTTATGCCTATTTTGTGTAGGATAGTGTTATTTCTAGAATGATCATGGTCGTGGAAGTGCAGCAAAAGAAAGGAGCCTTAAAAGTGTCCATTAGGCAACATATTTTGTCAGTTGTTTTGATTAAAAAACACACTACTAAATCGATTTAATATCTGAAATCTTTATGGAACTATTTAACAAGTACTTTCTGAAGAGTTTTTAAAATCGGTTCATAAATGGCGGATATACTCGCAAACATACATAAAAACCATCGGAATTGAGAACCTCCTCTTTTTCAAGTCGGTTAAAAAACTTATAGTAAATTTCACATTCGTTGTTGCGCCCAGCACGTGCATGATTGGAAAGATATTACTTCTTTAGTAGTTTCTGCAATTTTTCCAACGGATCTCCACAACCGTAATAATTTTTGTTAAAGAGTTGATCAGTGATGCACGCTCCCTGCTATCTTTAGTTATTGGTTACCAAGTTATTATTGTAACGTAATGTAAGGAAAAAAGTCATCCACCGAATACCTATTCTTCTTTGTTATATTTTTTTTCTTATGGAGGAGGAGTCAAACGAGCAAGCGACTCACCTGATGATAAGCGATCACCACCGCCCATGGACTCCAGCAACACCAGAAGAGTTACAAAAGCGTGGCCTTTAAGGTAGGAATATGTCTATATATATTTCATCGTTATCAAGTGTTTTAGAAATTATTAGTACGGGCCCTTGCTGTCCGAATCGGAGGAAGTAAATTCGAATCCCACTCAGGTGCAATGACTTTGTATGTTTTTTTTAACAGGATGGTACGACCATACACTCGATTTTCTCAAAATTAAGATGATCCATGCGTTAGAAAAGCGTTCGCGCTTTCACTGAATTACTAAATCTCTGTCGGGTCGTGTAGGACATCTGCTCAATCGGGCTGTCAAAGTAAAGCGACATAGAGTTTACCTGTCTTCACGCATACAGTTGTGCACTATAATTTCTCCGGTGCAGTTGAGCAATGTGTGATGAAATGCCGTCGTCTTAACCCATTACAATTTTGGTCAATATTATGAAATTAAACAACTTTTTCTTGAATTAGAGTGAATACTAATTTACATAGAACGTACAAATAAGATTGATTGACACAGTGTCAGTCAGTCAATCAGCATGGTAGTCTGTTCAAATACAAAAGTCCTGACAAAATTCTATCAACACATACATCACGTGCTTAAAAAGTTTAAAAGAAATTTCTTATACAAATTGTTTAATGGTCAACATGGCCAGGGGCTATTTGATATCAATAGAAGTTAAATATAGAAAAAGTGAAAAATGCTTTTAGAAAACCGATCAATTTCATGACCTCACCATTCACAGAGTTTGTAAAAAAATTGTATTAGGGATTTATGTTTGTAAATCATTGTGATGAACCATCATATCAAAGGAATATTAACACGATTTTCTAATGTCTGTAACCACGTTGAGGTCGCGTTCAGAATTTATACATAGACATTTCCAGCGTCAGCCGAGGTCATTATCGGCCCTTACATTTGATGTTACTAAATTGAACTTTGAATTACATCACAATATATAGTATCATTAATTTAAATTGGTTATCTTTGGTGTGACGAGTGTGTGTAGTGATCTATGATTACCTTCTAACTATAGATTTTTTTTAGATTATTAGTTTTTAGGAGTAAGACATTGAACGTATAAGTAAATAGATGGAATTGTTTAAAATTTGTATGAACACAAAACAACAGCAAAGTTAATTTTGATTCTAGATATCATAGTCTAGGCATAATCAGAATTTATATCTTGTAGACTGGACTAATTATTTTGATTTTTATTCTACTGAACTTGAACAAGGTTCTTAATTCCAGTAAACATACTTGTCTTATAATTTTACTCATAACGTATACTTTCTGTTTACAATATTCTCTAGACAATTCTATTATTTAATTGAAAAGAAACTCAGAGCAATATCTACTGTTTAATTATTGCTATGAAATTCCTTAAATCTCTTTTTCTCTTTCTAATCGTATGTAATTATAGTTATAATAAATATCAAATAATCAAATTTGGGATCACTTTATATTTATCGTTTTGTTTTGTCATTAATTCAATATGTTCTTGTTTCGTTTAGCTTGTTCTTGCGTCCTATGCATAAGATAATTTTGCTAAATAGATGTTAGAGATAACTTTAGATTATGGATTAGACTTGAATGAAAACAAAATAATATTGAAGAGTGAGATTAATAATTGAATTAAAACTAACAATTCGTTATAACATTTTCAATCCATCAAATAATTTTGATATGTTTTATCTTGTTTATTATATTTTACCCAATAACTGTCAAAGTACGAAATAACTTTTGTTTTTTTTTTAATTTTCTATACATATGCAAAGATATGTACATGATTTTTTTGAAAAATTCCATGATATAAATTTTTCTTATAAGAGGATTTCGCGCCAAACATTAGGTGTATTCTAATAAGAAAGGTTATTAGAAGAGCGCCATCTAGTGATATTATAAAAACCTGTTACAAAAATTCTAAAACACGTTTAAAATTATGTTATAAGATATATCTATATAAATTATTAAAATTAGTAGTTAAATAAATTTTGGTTAATGATACACATTTTTTTTTACAAAATTAAGTGCCGCCATCTACCGGCGAGTAGTAGTCGCGCGGAAATCTTTAAAATGGTATTATATGTTCACAACAATTTAAATTATATATTTCAAACTTTAAAACACGTAATGTACAATAATTGCAATCACTTTATATAACATATTTTAAAGTAAATTAGTAAATAAATTAGTTGTATTGTATTATTTAACAAATAATTTCTAAATTTTGTTTACAATACTTCTTTTTAATGTTTTATATATTTTAGTATAAAACATTTTAAACATATGTCGATTTTTTTCCTTTCTTTTGAATATTTAATGCTAAGTAAAATAATACTTAATTATATGTTGTTTTTTAATAATCAAATATGTGGGAGTTGTTAAAAGACTATTTAATAACATATAGTATTAAGTAAATTGTTTTAAAATATATTACTGTAAAACTTGCTTCAACGAAAAAATATACGCAAATTTTATAAGAGAAACATAATATATAAAATATTGGTATGAAACTTTCTAACTTATTTATTGCAGATACTATAATTTTCTTTAAGCGACATCTTTCGGATCACCACCGAAGTCTGTAGACATGCTCAAACGCATGCGCTATGCGCAAGGGCCTTAAATCTGATGGGGCCGATATAAGACACGTTAAGTTACTACTCGATTTAATCGTTATAAAAAATTAGTTTAATAAAACCAATCTGTTTTAGCCGACTGCGCTGGAAGAGGGACTATACTTCATAAGTGCATATATTATGTAAGTTAATTTGTTTAACACGCTACAGCCTAAACGAATTACATGTCAGAAGTTTAGGGATTTATCAGTTTCTTTCGAGCGACATTGATTAAATAAAATGTTTAACAAGTTTATTTCCACAGATAATTACAAAAAACGACTTCAAGCACCTTGAAAGTGTACTTTTGAAACAATTCTTCTACGTTATTATCATTTTAAAAACAAACTACTGATCTAATTTTTATAAAAAATGTGTAGGACCATTTTGGAAGTGTACCCGATACCATTTATTTTATATGCGAACATTACTAGATTTTCTTATTGTGATTTAAAAAATCTCAACTGATTTTTCTGAAAATTTTAGGGAAATATTTCGGAATAAAACCCTATCAGAAAAAAAAGATTTTTTTTTTAAATCGGATTATATATGACGGAGATACAGGAGAGCATTAATGAAATAGTTCTTTTTAATGAGATTAAATTAATCTGTCTAATGGTGTAATAATAAATTATAAAAGGATTAAAATATGTAGCTTAAGTTGATTTTTTGTTATTGTGCTAAAATATCCGACGTAAAAGGATATTTGTAGGGCAGTATGTTTTTGTTATATTTTCTGAATTGTCACTTGTTTCATTATGTTTAATTTTTGTTTGCTCTTGTCTCCTAATTTAAATACACATTGTGATGGAAATATTTTATTTTTCATTTTTATAAAACAAGTGCCAACTGTAGAATCGATATCCGATCATTTTAAAATATTCAGATAACGCGACATTTAATTCTTTCTAATGTATTTTTGTTCATGCGGGTTAAAATGAAACATTGCACTGAACTCGCTAAATAAACATTAAAGTACGAAAATAACAAGGCAAATCAACGGTCACTCTCAATGCTCAATTTCAACAGGTTTTTTAATTTCTGTATAAAATTTGTTTCCAGAAATCGTACACACATCACTCGTCGATTAAGTTTGTAATTTTCTCCAGACAAGTTTTTGAGGTGCATTTGAGGTGGTAGAGCATTAAATATTTCACAGCTTTTGCTGCACTTCTACGGCCACGCTCGCCCAGGGAAATACCACCGCCCCTTATCAAGTCTGCATAAAATAAAGTATGCATGACTTTTAGGGATGTTGGATAGCCATGTCTACCCTTTTATTTTTCCACTTCTTTCCCCTCAAAATCTTCAATCCCGACCTCATTCTATTCAATTTCCCATCTTGACAGCACATTCGTTACTCTCCGGGTGTCACGTGTATCCATTGGCGGCGGGATCGCTTACCATCAGGTGAATCGTTCGCTTGTTTTCCTTTCCATAAAAAAATACAAATAAATCAGTCGTATATTACAGATTTAGTATCTTAAGAGCAAAATATGCAAAGATATCCATATAAATAAGCAATTTAAAATTAAAAACAAATCAAATATGTCTTCAATCGAATATATTGTATGTTTAATCATTAGGTATATTATCTATTGTATCCAATTTTCCAGGTTGACAACGCATTCGGAACTCTCCCGATGTTGCGTGTGGTATAGGCGACGGGATCACTTACCATCAGGTGATCCGTCTGCTCGTTTGTCTTTCCTACCATAAAAAAGGGTATGAGTGCCATAAGACATTTTTATTAAAAAAACTATAGTTTTATATAAAATCATATCGTCTTTAACACTATGCGCAACCATACAGCTTAGTTCTGTTCGCTTAAATTTTAATTTCTTTTATTTGCAATAAAATATTGAGGATATTAATCGTGATAAATGATACTATTTTCAAATTGAATCACGTTACTAATTTGAAAAATATCTTAGATCTGAGTACATCACGGTAAATATCAGAACGCGGAATATGTATACGTTTACGCATTATCTTTACTACCTGTCAGGTCTACATTTTTAGTTTTAAGAAAATCTGCAAATAACCTAAAATTTTGGGAACCCAAAATAAAGTTGACTCTTTTCTTTAAAAAAAAAGGATTGTTATGTATAAAACTTTTAAAATAAGTTGTTATGTCTAAAAGTGTCTGTATGTCGCATGGAAGTATTTGAAAGACTAAATCGATTTTGATAAAATTTCAAATTGAAATTGGACTTCATTGCGTGTGTGTTTAGGGTTGCCACTTTTTTTTGGACATTTAAAATAAAAATTAAGTGCGATTTATTTTAACTTATCATCTTGCTTTAAATAAATTTCTCATTACTTTTAACATGTAATGGAAATTTGATGTTTTTTTTACTCAAACTTCTTACAAGTTACTCTTTTGTTCTATGTAAGATGTTAATTCTAGAAAAAATAAACTCTGAAAAATTATTTTATTATTTTTTTCGCGTACTTTCTTATTCTTTTAAAGTATAGAGTACACTTACCATAAATAACGTACAAAACTTTTTAATAAAGTACGGGTGGTGACTCCATGTGTCTTTGTTATTTATTATTTTACGTCTGCTTAGAAGTTTTAGGTTTGATTCTCCGTGATGGTTAATGTGGGTTTTAGTTTATTTCCAATCTATTTATAGTTTTTAAGAAACTCGTAGGCGTGAAAAAAACGTGTCCTGAATCCGATTTTAAATATTAATTTATAAGGATTTTTTTTAAATATAATATATAATATGTATATTTCTGTGAATCTACATAATGTTTTCTGCACCATCCAATGTTAGACCGGTAGATAATGCCTTCGGCGTTAAGTTCGCCAATGTACAACATTGGTGCATGAAGAATAGATAAATAAAATAAAAATAAATAATATGAAAGTTTTACGGTTATACTTAACCAAATAATCAATCTTTTAAATTAGTCTTTCCGACGGGTATCTTTTAAACGGCTGGATCGATTTTGATGAGACCTCAGCTCATGATATGAGGGGCACTCTCTTGCCTATACCCCACCATCGTCGTCTAGTGGTTTATAATAAGGTATATGGTTTATAATCAGGTGTGTAGTGGGTCGTGGGTTCGAATCCCGTTGTGGAACAATAACTTTGTATTGTTGTTTCTTTGTTAGATTAGGGCAATGCGTCGGATGGGCATGTAAAAAAGTCGGTCCTGCGCCTGGTCTCTCTCCGGTCCTGTCGGATATATCCATCCCATCAGGCTTTGAGAGTTAAGCAACAGGGTGTACACTTGTGCACTGTAATATCTCCTGTTAGCAGATCTCTGAGTAGATTGGCCGCCGTCATCGATATTCGATATTCCCCATCCTTATGCCAATGCTCTATTTCTGACGAATCTGCAAATCTATAGGTATTGTGGGTGTCACGTGTGAGCGTGCATAGCGCATTTAACTATAATAAACGTGAAAGATTTCTCTTCTTCGCTTTTAAGCAAAAAAAAAGGTAATGTAAATAATAATAAAGTCGTATTTACTATACGCTGGACTATATGTCTAGCCGGGAACATAATTCGCCTATCACAGAATAGGTTTGTCCGTAAATAATGTATTAGGAGTGCAGAAAAAAAGGGTGCCCTCGGAATAAAGAAATAGAGCAACCCCATTTTTCATTGTTCGCTAGGCGGCTAGACATGTGTCCAACGGCAACTGAAAAGCAACTTTATGACGATTAGCAAAAAGTCTACTTTAGCTTGCTTAGTGTTATTATAGTGTTTTTTTTTTCTCGTCTATGTATTAAACGTCCAACCCTGACTGGCTGAAGGGTAAAAATTACCATCCAATTTCGAGAAAGTAATCGGGAGAAGATCAAAGGTTCGAGTTTTTGGGAAGTCAAGTGTGAGTCGACTTCAAACCCGGGCCTTTATTGCGATCGAGGTGTAACCCTATAGTAGTGTACCCCTTTACGTAAAAAAAATATTGTAAATATTTGCAAATATTTGCTATATAACTGTTTAGAGACAAATAGGCGGTTAAATAAAAAAGAAAACGATAATTTCGTTCGAAAGAGGATTTAATATTAGTCGACTGAGATACAAAATCTGTATATAAAGAATAAATTCAAATAAAAAGAAATGTTTTCCAACAAACTTTTATATGTGTATAGTGCTCTTCAAAACGACTCACACAAATTCAAACTCGATGGATTTGCGTCGTTTAATTAGAGACTTCCTAAGGCCATCTTCTAGCTCCAGCGTCAGATTGGCTTTATATCATCATAATATTGCATTGTCATGCGATATTATACATACGCTTGCAAAATTTCAACTCAATCGGAAACCGGGCAAAGGGTCAAATTGAACTTGCAAGATTCCATTCACAAAGACAACGGGACAGGTGTGACTAAATAAAAGCTTGTAATAATGAAATTATGTATAATGATTTTAACTTTTGTTTAGTAGAAAAGAAATTTGTTTATCGATTTGTTCCCGTCTTAGTTGATCGCCATCCAATTTTTATTATACATCCAGAAAAAGAAACCGTGTGGTGTCGTAGGACACCACAAGAAAGTTCCTTGTTATAAAAATATTATTTTCAAGTTCTATCGAGGTATAAAGTAAATAATTACTCGGATGTACATTTTTACTATGATTTTTTGCGATAAAAATGAAAAAAAAAACTACTTCACAAAATTACCTTAACACCTTCCTTTTATTAACAATAAATTATAAAAAAATATACAATAATAATAATATACAAATAAACAGCTATTTACATGAATAAGATATAATATCAAACTGTTATAATAAATAAATAATATTAAAAAAAATATAAAGAAAAACAAATACGTAAATATAAATAAGTAATTAATGGATTATTTGATTAATCAAAAATTATTAAATAAATATGCAAATATATAAATAAATAAATATTTATCCCTCGTAGACTATACATTAGACACTGTATAGCTATCATACGTAGACTATAGATACGATGAAGTTAGGGATGTTTTTTGTCGGCTAGGGAGCCTCCGCAACTTCGTTCCAAAACTATTCTCAGACAAAGAGACATCGAGACGTTTCATCGTTTAATCCAAGATATCGATTTGACTAAATAACTATAACTAATTGTATATAATTGTATAATAATGCTTCAATAATTGTAACTCAATAACAGAATATAATCCTTGTATAGGAATTATAGATTTATTGAAATTATAGCGATACGAGGGCGGCACTGAAAATTTCGAGAATCAAGGATATGACACAACATCACTATTTAAAAATGTATTTATTGCTTTTCGAAGTATTCTCCGCGAAATTTGACACATTTTTCCATACGATGGAACCA
>JAOCPS010000009.1:2599514-2611253 GCA_025505425.1 Graphium colonna
GTCTCATATCCCGATGGGACGGATATCCGACACGACCGGAGAGAGTTCAGGCGCAGAACCGACTTTTTACATGCCCTTCCGACGCATGGATCATATTTCTTTTCGGGCAATCGGGAAATCAGCCCGCATTGCCCTAATCCAATCAAGAAACAATAACACAAAGTTATTATCCCCCACGGGATTCGAACCCACGACCTCTGGTTTACAAAGCAAGGGCCCATACCACTAGGCCACGGAGGCGGTTGAATATATGTATATGATTATGATATAATTTTGTTGTTTCCTATTCAGGTATGAGGCTTAATGCAAAATGGTCTATACATCAGATAGGCATGTAGAAGCATGATCATGTGCTTGATTTACCAAAGACCACATGTGTTTTTGAAAGTAAAATTAAACAAAAAACAACGCATGTTGTAAGTATACCGATTTAATTAAAAGCTTATCTACTTCGAACATCTTTATGATATGCATTTATATATTGTATGACTTGAATCAAGGGACGTTAAACTATCGGATATTATTAAATATTTATAATAATGAACAGAAATTGGGATAGTGATTACTGTATAGAGAAATTGTTTTATTTAAATTCTTTATTGGTTGTTGTCTCCGATCTTTAATGTTATTTGTTTCTTTTCAACTTACCGGAAACTAAATCGCTAATTGTAAGATGCTAATATGGTATTAGAGGATTTTTATTAACCGACTTCAAAATAGGAGGAAGGAACTCAATTCGTTGTTTCGGTTGTTTGATCATGTAGATTTTCAAAATCGGTTCATAAGTTACGGGGTTATGCGACCCCGTAATTTATGAATCGATTTTGAAAATCTTTTTTTGTAACTTATGTTATTATATTCTTTAATAAGAAAAGTCGGTTCAGTCGTTTTTCTTTTAAAACAAAACAACAAAATTGATTTTATGTATTTTTGCACGTATCTCCGTCATTTATGAATCAACTTTTTTATATGATCTACATCTTTCAGTTTGTGGATCAACCGACGAGTAGCGGTTTCTTTTAATAAAATGTTTTTTTTTCTTCATAAAAATATCTTCTTTTCTCTCGTTTTGGCATAACCAACGAGAGTTATATACATATTATATAATACATAATTCGTTTCACGTATTTAATAATTTTAATTTAGCCAACTGTACCTGATCTACGCCTTTTATACTGGCAGCGAAATTTCAACTGCAAAACTGTAATATTTCGAAGAAGTAGTACTTGTGAGTTTCATGCCCGCTTCGAAAATCCCGGCTGAAAACGCGAGGCTAAGAGCTTTCGCGTTATCCGTTATAACTCTATACGATCTAGGCTATGCTCGGGTTATTAAAAGTAAAGCAGCGCCATAAAGCAGCTACATAAGCGTTTCAAAACGGGGTCCGCACCGCGTACTCAATTACCCAGCGCAAATATAGCCCCCTTCTGTTTTTTTGTTGCCTAAAAATAATAAACACCCTGCCGCATGCACACTTATTTACTTACTGCAGATAACAGGAGGAGCCTTGCAGGACGCAAAGTTTCCTTTACACTTTTAGAAGCCAAAGAAAATCGATTTTCGACTCTGTCACTTTGTATTACGGTGTGGCGTGGGGTTCGCGGCTGCCGAAACACGGTGGCCGGTGCAGCCTGAAGCTGTAATCCATCATCGTGACATTTCTATTTATCTTGATGAGGCCCACACTTCCGATACTAATGGGCCTTTGTTTTTTGTGTTTATCCCGGGAGCAGGTAGCTCGCCGTTGACAGATTGCCCGGGATCCGAAAGGGCTTAAGCGCGGCCTTTTTTATTCAAACTAAATCGAAGGGACGCGTCAGAGCCTATGTGATCAAGCCGCGGTCCCTTTACAAGGGATTTGGAGGTAGCGTTTCTGAATTCTAAAGCAGTTTTTGTACGTTTCCTTTTGTCTTATTTATTGATAGGGTATTAAGGAAATTAGGATTACATTAATAGTATACTTACTAATTTTTTAAATGAATTTTTTTATTTGTTTGTTCGTTACGTTTTCACGTTTTAACTTATTAAATGATTTTCGTGGAATTTTCGTGGGATCAGGTTGGATAAACAGAAAAAAAAACACGTAATATATATAAGGATACAGAAAAAAGTAATTTTCCCAGGAAATAGAAAATTAGTCTTAGGCGAAGGTCCAATGTTGTGTCTACATGCATGACCACATGACAAATTAGGCCTGAAATACAGAAGAATTAAAAGGAATCAGGCGGGTTCCGAAAGGAAATCTAATATGCTACAATATATTTTTTTTAATCTGTTTTAGAGAGGACATAATTTTTATTTATATAAAGATACAAGACAATAGAACATCATTTTTTGGGTAGTGACCGATTTTTTTAATTTTTTTAGCTTTAGTAGCTATTGACGAATTTCATTTATAGGTTAGTTTATTGCTACTTAATAAGCCGGTTAAAACAGGCATTTTAATAATTCTAGAAATATTTTAAACGGGTACAATTCTTAAGGAAGTTGAAAATATTCTGATACGCATATTGGAGGTGCAATATAAGAAGGTCAATGCCCATTTTTATATGGCATGCCATTCCAAATCGCATCAAGTTCAAAAACTTCTTTTGAGAGTAGACTTAGTATAATAACTTCTAGAGAAGTTATTTTTGTAAAGAGAATTGTGTTTCAGGGATATTTGATAAAACCGAAAATACAATTTATCAGAAATATTTTCTATTTCATTCTACATTTCTATGATCGATTAAGTAAAGTAATATTCATATTTTTATGCTTTAAATTAGATTCTCTATTCGAGAATCAAACCCATGAAGCGTAATGTCGTAATAAAATAATGGAAATAATTACTTTATAATTTAGATCTTGATGCGTAAAACTTTTTGGTACCTCAAAGGGTAAGTCATTATATCTTTTTCGAAATTTCGAAGTTTACGATCATCAATAATGAGTTATTTATGGGATAAAAATGTCTATCACATTTAGATAAAATGTTCATTTTCATTAGATGTTTTGACAAAGGAGGAAGTGATTTGTTTAGCTTTAGTTACTAATACACCCCCTAAATTCAAATAACGACGGATGTCATTCAAGCAATTGTTAATAATTATCTTAACAAAGTTTGAGAGACGGCACGGCCCATATATAGGTTTTAACTTTACAAACATTTTAACTGGTAAAAAGCGTAATATTCTGCTCTCTTAAATAAAACTATTAATTTGATAACAGAAATGGGATATTGTGGTACTTCCCAGTACTCTCGGTAGTATTGGCATAGACGCCCCAATTGAGAAGATTAATCCTAGACATACATTTTTTAAACATTATAAACCAAAAATATTTTAAAAAAATTGTTTTAAGAATGCAGATAAGTATGCAGCAAATTGATGGTAACATACGATCCCATACGTGCCTATCCCTTTCTACCCAATAACAACTATCTATAGCTTGGAAATCACCAGTAACTCTTATCGTGAATGACCATGAGGGAAGGTTATCTTCAAATATCAGGTGAACCAACAGGTCCTTTGTCAACTTTTATATGTAAAAAAGTGTCTTGTTAATTGTTTATTGTCTAGTTGTGGTAAGTCATGTAAAAATAAAAAAGTTAAGCAATTTGCTGCCATTCTTTTGGGCAAAGTGTCAGCTAATGCGTGACTACCACAGCGTGAGATTAAAAATGTTTTTATTTTATTAATCGACACACAATAAATTTTTAGTCTAAATTTTCAACTAACTACTTATTTAACGTTCTAAAAATAATGGGATTAAAACCGCACCTATCCTCATCGCGAAATAGCGTTGGTGTGGTTTCAGCTTTAGCCCGCACAGCGCAAAGTATATGGGCGTTCATTTAAAACTAAATCCGCCATTGCATGGCGGTTAATCAGGAGTCCTTTGTGGCGCCATCGCATTGTTCCACCCGGCACTCTTTTCGAAACCTCTCAAAACCACCGTCCCGCGGAACAATGGATTTTATTACCACACTATCGCCAAGACAAATGAGAAATAGACAATATCTACCCTATTTACCTCTGTCTGTCCCTACCCGCCCGCAAAACTGGCACCTTCTTTATGCAATCAATAAAAAACACGCGAATTTCGCCCTTACGCCGCCGCACAAAAACACACTTTCGCGCGCCCCTGCAATCGGGGCTCAAAATTCAAAGGGAGTTCTTTTACATAGGCTAAAAAGTGAAAGCGTTTAAAATTGGTTTTTATTGCCGTAGCGATAGGGTGGATTTTTGTTTTGCAAAAAGAATGCAGTGAAGCCATTTCGAATGGATGGCGGTGGTCAAAATTTATTGCGCATAAATGTACCCCTGGCTAACCCGGGAGTTAGAGGGGGTGGGAGTAGGCTTAAAAATCGGGGAAAGGGGCCGAAGGGGTGCGTTTTTAGCGTTCGCAGCGTCGGCCTATTCGGGTGTTGATGGCAGTCAGGGGCGGACTTGACGCGGATTTAAAATCTGCCCGGATTCCGTTATGACGCAACACGGAAATAATTGCACCGGAAATTGGCCTTTGTACAAAATGGCTGACTTTTTTGTAATGCCTCTTACACAAACGTTTGAGAAACGAATGTCTTGAAGGTGGACATATAGTTCAATTTTTTCTTCAAAAACAGAGCGAATTACAATATATCATGAATACATTTATATTTAACACTAACATTTGAGCTTTTTAGCTACGTATATAGCTACGCTGATACGTTATCAGTACTATTACAAAAACGCTTTCTAATTTAAATACTATATTTTTTCTATATTACGAAATAATAATTGACCAAATTATTAAGCCTATTTAGTATATCGATTTTATATCAGTAATATATGCAAAAATTTTTTTTTTCTTTATTTCTTTAAAAAAAACGTTGCCCTTATAAGATCAAAGTATTGTGTTACAAGGGCGTTTTACAAATAAATCGCACAAAGACAGACACCCGGATCCGTAACAACTATTTGTTGGTCGTACGAATATTAGCTCCGTGTGAGAATCGAACCCACGACCGGCGACGCCGCAGCCAATGTCTTAGCTACTGCTCCAATCGGTCATCGACCTTTTAAGATTTATACTGTTAAGTTTACCGTCAACATCGAATTATTTCAATAAGTACGAGCAATGTGGCTAAATTTACGCAATGATCAAATTAAACAAAACTAAAGCACTTAACCTATATTTTATTATTTTCAGCTCTGGCTGTTATCACAAAAGTCGTCAATTTGAAACTGGCTGGAATGATCGTACCTATTAAAAAGTAAGTTAACCTTTATGTAATTTTAGATACATTGTTCTGAAAGATGAAATATGTCAAACTGTAAAACAACTTTAGTTCCTTTAATGTTAAATAAGTAAAAATTCCTTTCTTCTAGTATTACATCTGAAGTAAAATAACCTATCTTAATTATTTTAAACAAATCAATATTTTATAATATTGAATAACATTTATCGAAATATTTTTTTTATTGTTATTGATACCAATAATGAATTGTGAAACTATAAATATCGACAAAGAAAGGCCACTATCAATACAGTCGACAAATATTACGTGAATAATTAATTCTTAGTTATGTTTACTTTTGTACCATAAAGGTTTTAGCTTATAAACATATTATAAGCTAATCCTGTCCGGTTAGAATGTCACTTGACAATTATAAAAATAAAAAAAGAACGATCGATCCGCTCCGTCGAATAATGCGTCCCTGTTGCGTTGACCCACCATCACGACCTACGCACGTCTCACTCGCACAAACTCCAAAAAGTACTAACCATCGCATTCCACCCTTTGCTTAAATGATTGCGCCTACATTCCTACACCGGAGAATTAGCCCATCGCAACTAAAGCTTATCACGGGAGAAAGAACTCTAAACCCTTCACTTTAGAGTTGAAATTAACTTTGTAAGCGACGTCGTCTACTTCCTCCGAAGAATATGCCACAGAATGAAGAATCTACGTAATCGTTTAATAAACGAACAATTTTAAACTGTATTATGATATTATTAAGGTTTAAATCTGATATAAATAAAACGTGAAAGTATACACGGATACCGTATGGCCAATATAACCGTGAGTGATGTAATAAAATTTCTGTCTCGAGTGTTTTGATGGATTTGCGAATGTTTTATTAATATAAGAGTTTTAGTAACATTTCGGGATTATCATTTTAAAGGTAAAAATACTACACAAAATCTAGTCTAACAAACAAATTTAAATGTCTAAATCAATGATGGATATCTTCATTTCGTTAATGTCCAAAATCGGCTAAATAAAATTATTTTGTAATTCAATATTTTATATTTTGTCTGTCTATACTGTATATTCTATAAACATATGATTAAAATACTACGCTGTAAATTTTATTTTCAATGCCTCTGACACAAGCATTCCCTAGTGTTGGTGCCGTAACATACTGTCATAGTAGGTATATCCATATATGTAAATGTTTTATTTATGCTGTATGGCAAAACTAGATAAAATATTTATGTAGTCTAAATATTTTATCTAGTTTTTCCCTTTATGAAGTCAGCATAAAATAAATTATGCATGACTTTTGGGGATAATAAAAATAATAATAATCTTTATTTTCCAAAATACAAATACATATGCCGGATGGCCATGTCAACCCTTTTCTTTTCCCACTCCTATCCCCTCCAAATCCTTAATCCTGACCCATCCTATCCACCAAACAAATTGTATCCAATTTCCCAGGTTGACAATGCACTCGCTACTATCCGGATGTTGCGTGTGTCCATGGACGGGATCACTTACCATCAGGTGAACCGTCTGCTCGTTTGTCTTCCTATCCATAAAAAAAGGAATGACAAAAAACGTTACTTTCTAAAATGCCAAAATAACCCTCTCGTAGCTCTTGATTAAAATTCGTACTCTAAAACTTGACCCTGGTGTACAGTCATTATTTGTGTGATTAAATTATAAAAGTGTTTTCGTTGACAATATTACATCCTGGATTTGAATCGCAGGAATTTATTTATTAATAAAATTTATCAACTGTAAGGGAGATAATCACAGCTTACGCTATCAAGTGCACAAAAGTATATTTGGACGCAGGTGCATTTTTTATTGATTTATTCTTGATCTATGGTAGGTCGAATATCCGGCACGATAGGGGCGCTATTTTTTTATGTAAAGGAAAACAAATGAGCAGACGGTTCACCTTATGACCACACGCAACATCCGGAGAGTCACGAGTGCGTTGTGAACCTGGGAAATTGGATAGAAAAGGTTTATTGAAAAGGATGGGTCGGGATCAAGGATTCAGAGAATGAAAAGAAAGAAAAGGATTGGGAAACGAGAACGGTATGGCCATCCGGTATTCACAAAAGACATGCATACTTTTTTTATGCTGACTTTACAAGGGGCGGTGGTACTTCCCTGGACGAGCGGGGCCGTAGAAGTGCAGCAAAAGCTGTGAAAAGATGTTATGCTCTACCATCATCAGAAAAGGCCGGGAACCATTTTTAAATACCCATCTGACTCATGGATCATTTAACTTTTCAGGTCAAAGGATAATCCGAAGGGATAGAGACTATTCAGCTAATTCATTCAGCAACTATAAAGTTATCATCACACCGCGGGCTATAAATCTGCGACCTTCAGTTTGAGAAGAATGTCTTCGTCTACTAGTTCACCGAGGTACAGTTATTTTATTTCAATGAGTATCGCAGTAAATGGTAAAAATATTAATTTTGGTCGGACGCAAAATAACAAATTGATAAAAAGTATGTTTTTTTTAAAAATGAAACAAAGATTACTTATTACATTAGGAATTTAATTTTTTTAGAAAGGAAGACAAACGATCAGACACATCACCTGATGGTAAGCGATCCCGTCGCCCATAGAAACACACAACATCCGGAGAGTCACGAGTGCATTGTCGATCTGAAACATTGCATAGACCAGGTTTAGATATGGTTGTAGTTAAGAGTATGAAGGAGAAAGGAGTGGAAAATGAAAAGGATAGGCCGATTTATAGGAATGGCCATCTGGCATCCCCAAAGTCATGCCTACTTTATTTTAAGCCAACTTTATAAAGAGCGGTGTTACTTCCCCGGACGAGCGCGGTCGTAGAAGTGCAGCAAAAGCTGTAAAAAGATGTTATACTTCACCACCTAACTAAGATTAGTACAGAAATTATTTTCCTCTTACTGTAAGTGTTCTTCTCAAAGAATGTCTACTAGCTTAAGCTATATAGGGTGTTTCCTTTTGAAAATATTTTTCTATTAAACGCTCGTACGTTTAATAGAAAAATATTAAAAAAACATCCTGTATTAGTTTTAATAAGGAAAAGAGCTAAAATTTGAGGCCGGTTTTACTTCTGTTTCCAGAAATACCCATAATGAAGGGACCCATTCAATTTGTCGTTAATTACGCCTACGTAATAGAACAAACAATTCCATTATTTCCTAATATCCACGTTTCCATTGCAATTGATGCCTTATCGAATGTAAATAGGGGTTAAAGTCGTTTGATCAAGAAGTATACTCCTACGCCGTAGCCCGTAGACCGTAGAACAAAGAGCACGGAGACAGGCGGTATCAGATGGGCGTAATTTTTCATTACATTACCATGGGATAGTCGCGCGCGCGTGAAGATAAGCCGGGACTCCCCCGTACCATGACACGGCGACGAGAAAACGACACTTTTTTTTTTCATTTTTACTAATTTAAAAATGGAACTTAATTAAAAAAATGCTGCAACGTAATAAGATTTTTACTTATTAAGAAGGGTGGTAAATCTGTTTACAAATATTACATTTTTATTGATATTCAGATCGATAAAAAAATGCTGTCTATTTTTTTTTTATCAATAAAAATTTAATCTACGATGTTACGAGTGCTCTTTGTATTCGACGTTATTCAGATTTGCCAAACTCTTCTCCTCCCGTCCAGTTTAAATTTTTTTATATATATTTAGAAAATTACATGCTTTAATTTGTTTACGCGAATGTAATTATAGAAAAGTATATTTGTGTTTTGTGCCTATTGGTTAATACATCCTAATATTGTAAAACTATACAAATCACCAAGCGGCATAATTATATCCACTCTTTTTGTTGTTTTTTTTTTGTTTAAATACCTTGTCATTCTTTTTACTACAGTAAATTTTGTGCAGTTATTAAATATTCTTCAGAACAAATTTTTCATAGATTAATTCGAATGTCAGAAACATATTCGAATTAATCTATGAAGAATTTAAGCTTTTTAGCGTCGAACGGGATAGCTCGAATGCATTAAATGTTTTTGCTCGTTTCCATTAGCTGTCTGTATTAGACAAAATTGCTCGTAGTGCTGCGAAATAACGAAAGAAGTTCCGTTGACTCCGGTGCTTTTAATTATATCTGCTGTTGTTCATTTATGAAGTAATTATTATAAAGGAAAAAAATATCTAACAATAATTTATGCTTGAATATTATGAATTTTTTTTAACTAAATTGCGAAGGTAAGTAAGAAGTATACAAACAGATAGTTCAATTTCATGTATATGGTATGAAAGTTATAAACAAAATTATATATTGATGTTAAACTTTTCACTTTTAAAGTACGAAACTTAGGGTAGCAGGAATTCAGGTCCGTGATTCTTATTTATTTACATAGATTTCAATTTGAAATTAAAAACTAAAAAGTTATTAAAAATAACAGTCTACTCAGATATTTTTAAACTGATTTTGAAAATTCTTATCATAGTGATTTTTGTATATGAAAAAAAACATGCAGATTGTTCTTATAAAATGTTTAAGAAAGTCAATTCAGTACTTTGTTTTTAAATAAATGAAATAAATCTACATCACGACAGGTCTATTAATATCAGTGCAAAATAAAAACGTTTACTTTAATTATAATATTTTTTTACGACATGCCTATAATAAACAAATAATTACAATCACTTAAAAAAAATTGCCAAATCGAAAGTTTCATGGTAGCGGGCGGGAATGTAGAGATCCCTTAGGAAATTAATAGTCGGGTTAGCTGAACCCTTACTACAATTCCGATTTCGTTCTGCTTTTCACCGCTAGATGGCGGTAGCATCAGTTTTTTTTCTTCTTTATGTAACACGCTAAAGTCTTAAAGTAAACTAATTCACGTATGTAAATCTATATATTTACGATCTAATATTACTATCTAGATAAATATAATGAAATACATAATACATTAGTATTATTTTAATGATCCGTAGTACCCAGTGTTGGGACGCTTTTGCTTTAACTCTGTTTACTCGAGGCTGATCCAAGTTCAAACCCGATGCCGACACTAAGGAAATTATTTTTTTTTTACAATTTTATATTTCAAATTATCAAGTGTTCCGTGGTAAAAGAAACACCGTGAAACCTTCATACCTGTGAAATGTTAAAAAATAATTCTGGTGTATGAAGTTCGCACTGGTCCACGCTGTATGCCTTCCAACACTTTCTGGTACAGACAGTTACCGAGCAATGAAACCATTTAAAAATAGGCTGTTACTATACTTTAAATATAGCATTTATGTTATATGTATTACTATTAATTAATAACTGTGATTATTACGAAAATAAAAAAAAATGAATCTATACGAATATTTCTAAAAATTTATTTGTTTACTGGAGTGTTTTCTTATTTTTCTTTATTCCTATCTACACAATTTAACATGACATGATTCATATTATTTTAAAATTGCACATGATAATGTTAAAAAAAATTACGTGGTTCAACACTCAATATGAAATATGTTTTACTAATTTTGTCTCATCTCTTACACACTTAACTAAATTATTTATTTTTAATAATTAAATGTTTTTTATATGTTATAATTTTTAAAATGTATATACGCAAAAATTTAAATATGATGAGTATATTGTTTTTAATTCAAAAATCTTATATAATACAAAAAATTACTTACTTTCCTCCTATTTAAAATATATGTCGGAAACTATTATTGATCTGATTTGTCAACCAACTAAATTATTAATGATTTTCAAAATATATATACGCGATAAAAATATTATTGATATATTGTTATTAATTTGAAAAATTTAGATGTACTTATTTTTCTACAACTTTAAATATATTTCTAAATTAAAAACTTTTATGTAGCTTAATATTTATTCCTAAATTACTCTACCAAAGTAAATTTCAGAACGCACCCATAGATATTTGACAACAATGTCACCTTGTTGTCAAATATTTATATAGAATTTTTAAAATATAAATTTGCCGTTATCCGATTGTTTTGAATGTATGTTGTCGATTCTAAAACTTTATTTAACATGTAATATCATATTTTCAATTTGAGAATTCCTGAGTTTACCAAACCGTCGGGACGAATGTCAAATATGATAGGTATGAACAGTTTGTATAGGGAATGAAATTGTTCTTTTTATTATTTTGCTCGCATTTTTTTCATATTTTCTCACCGTTTTAACCTTCCCTGGACTACGACAAACATTTCATAACCAAAATTAGCCTAATCGGACCAACCGTTCTCGAGTTTTAGCGATACTAACGAAATGCAATTCATTTATTTCTTTATTTATTTGTTAGGTGTAAATAGTTAAAATTTTCAAGGAAATTAGTTAAGCAGTTTTTATTTTCAATCAAAATAACAAATGGAATTTTTGTATTTTTGCGCGTATCCCCGTCATTTATGAACCAATTTAAAAAAAAAATCTTTATTATATGATAGAGCATTCTTAGTATTCTTCAGTATATAAAGAGAAGTTAATTTGATTAAGCAGATTTAGAGGTGATATCTTACCATGTAAAATT
>JAOCPS010000009.1:2617195-2627672 GCA_025505425.1 Graphium colonna
CGCGAGGAGTAGGGTTATTTGATTATTGTAGTTAGATTAGTTATATTGCTCTGTAAATATTTTTGTTGTTAATTATTTAAAATCATAAATATTTATATATTCGTCACTGAACTAGAACCTCCCTGCAACGACTATACACCTTACGTTTATTTGAATTTCTGAGGTGTGTAAACGCCTGTCTTCCATCTCAGTATTCATCAACCTAAAAGCCTACTGCAAAGGAAACAGCTCTACACCCATATGCCGATAAGATTAGAAACGTGTCTGTTGAACCTATTTTAAGTAGATATGTTCATAGTAGAGCTGCATCTTACGATATATGTCTCTAAACCACAAATCTATCGATACCTTTTATTTATTTCTCTATGTACATCTTGTTGTAAAATGGAGGAATGCCGATGGAATTTTCTATCAGTCAACCTAAAGGTGGTGCAGGGAATTTAAAAGGAGAAGTTAAGTGAAATGGTAAAAGAAAAGTTAAATAATAAAAAAAATATAATGGCGATAATTTTAAAAATAAAATTTATATTAAAAATAATAAGAGCAACTTATAACTAGTTAATATGTTTCTATTATAAAGTCATAACATATTAGGAATAATTAACGAACATAAATACATATATACCAATATACACATAATTACATATTTAAAGTTTAAAAACTACATATAAAATCAAGCGAAATCAGCATAATGGTAAAAAATCTTGCATTGTTTAAAAAATATGTGAGCATTCTCTTAAATGTATGTCAGCAGATTTTTAACGTCCTCAAACTATTTAATGGTATATGTATAGTCCTCCTGACCGAATTGCGGCCACGGCGGCCAATCTAATCCGAGATTAGGCAACTGCGCAGGAGATATTATAGTGCACAAGTGTACGCGCAAACACAAGCTCTTTTACTCTCGATGGAACGAGTATCAGACACGACCGGAGAGAGATCAGGCGCAGGACCGACTTTTCCATGCCTGTCCGACGCATGGATCATCTTTCTTTTCAGGCAATCGGGTGATCAGCCCGCATTGGCCTAATCCAACCAAGAAACAACAATACAAAATCATTGTTCCCCGTGGGATTCAAACCCACGACCTTTAGAAAGCAAGGACCCATACCACTAGGCTACGACAGCAGTCAATGTTATATGGGTCAATGGTATATGTAGTACATGTATGTATGTATATTTTTATAGGTAATATTATATTTATGTATTTAGTGTATTATTTTAATAACGTATGTTTTGTTCGTCTCATATAAAAAAATCCTCACCTATGTATCTGTTACCTACCATATAGTTTCAGTACCCTATGGTAGACTGGTAGAGTTGTACAAGTTACAAGCAAAAAGTATAAATAAATAAATAAAAATAAATATATACATAAATAAGTAATAACATATTTACAAAGATACGTTTGTTTGACGATATTATTAACCTGCTGGTAAGTTTTCAAGCAGGTGCTCATTTAATTTTCTTTTAAAATCTATGATACTTATGGCCATCGATACCTTTAGTAACTTATAACAAATTTGGATCAAGTTTTTTGCAGTTATTAACTGTGGCATATTAAAAAAAGTAGTAACGTGAAGTGAAATAATTCTCTCGACTCCGGTTGGAGCGAAATGAAACCGCCGGGCCGGTTTCGACCCTCGCTAAAATTAAAATTCTCGAACAATCCGCACTTTGAAAAAGATATATGGGGGTGTTCTTTCATCTTCCCCCGTAGGGTAACCTTAGTCGTTTGCGGGACGGGCGCGGGGTGGGGGGAGAGGGGAAAAAGTCGGACCTCCGCAGGGTTATTTATGGCCCTCTCGGGTCCGCTGAAGTGACCGTCGAATATAAATCGTGGCCAGGGAACGACTTAAAACGGGAAAGAACGCCCGGGGTGGAGTTTTAAAATATAGGTCGACGGTATATACTTTGTGGTTATACAAACGGCTTTTTAAATTAAATTTTTTGTAGTACCTACATTTTGAACTAGACTCATTTAAAAAAATAATTAAACAAAAATTATTTTTTTTATATTTTTTTTAAAAACGCTACTTTTATAAAAATGATCTTGACGATATTTTCACATAAGTAAAATGAATAGTTTTATTTTTAGTAGTTAGTAAAATAAATAGTATGTAGTTCAAAAATCAGTTAAATATAACCTTATAGTGGTAACGTTACAAGTTGTCAAATTAAGATCGGAATTATTTTGAGATTATTCTGACTTTCCTGTACTTAATTTCCTCTTCACTATTTCGTAAGATCAGTAAAGTTAATTTATGTTTGTTTTTTTTAAAATAATTTAAAAATAATAACGTAAATAAATTAAAAATAATCATCGATATCAATAAAAAAATACATATCCGTATTACATTCTCCAGGTATCTTTATGGATATTTAAACGCATTTTTCACAAAAACCCTCAAAGAAATCATGTTATACAAATCTGGTCGAGTCTACCAGTTTTATTCGTCTATTTATTTATTTGTTAACATGGAATCGACATGACAAAAAATGTATAACTTAATCTTACACGTTAAATCATAATGCTAATCACAGATTCCCATTTTTGACCGACTTCAAAAAAGAAGGAGGGTTCTCAATTCGAATGTTGATATATTCTTTTTATGTACGTTCGCGCATATCCTCGCCATTTATGAACCGATTTAAAAAAAATCTGTTTTAATATTATTCCGGAATAGTCCCATATAATTTTCAATATATAATAATCAAAATAACAAAATTGATGTTATATATTTTTGAGCGTATCTCCGTCAACTTATGAACTGATTCCAAAAAAATATGTATTCATTTGATAGAGTACACTTCCACAATGGTCCTACAAAATTTATAAAAATCTGATTAGTAGTTTGTTTTTAAAATCAAAATAACGGAGAAGATATGTTGCGAAAGAACACCTTTAAGGCGTTTCAAGTCGGTTTTCGTAATTCTCTATAAAAATAAACTTATTATACAATACAGATTATCGTTTGCTTTCAACCTACTTGCTTTTTTAAATTATTTTGCCTTTCGCATAAAATTACGCACACACCTGTCATCTATTTATTCTGTCACACGTTGTACCTATTCGACCGTACTCTGCAATGAACATGTTTATTACAAACGCTGCCAGTTGTAAAGGCCTACGTCGTAAGCCTGCCCGAAAAAAAAAATCGTAATATTTCAGTTGCCGAGGAAGAGCTTGACTTCACTAAAATTTGCTCTGCGGCCCAAGTCACTAGCGTTGGTCGGTAGAATTAAATTTGAGCTGTAATCGGTCGTGAAGCTTTGTTTATTTATGTAATAAATACAATCCTTAAATATTAATGATTAGTATTCCTAAACATAAAACTAGTTTTTTTGGGAGCTTCTTCAATGTTAAGGATTCTCTAGGATTTTAGAACTACTTGTCTGAAGATATCCGTAGAGCAACCAACAAAACATCGTCTAAACGCTTCTAATGAAAAACGTCTATGAATTTTCTTCAAACACTTCTATTTGAAACTAATATAGCAGATATAATCGACGTCCCTATCGATTCATAATATATAACTATGTATGTTTAGATCTATTTGTCATTAGATATATATGTATGTATATTTTATCGTTTATATATTTTAGTATCAATGTTATTTAATTAATAGTGTTTTGTATGTAATTAATATATTTAAATAATATTTTTTTCTATTTTTATTTTTTTTTTAAATTAAACAATTTTACGGATTTTATGGTGGTTTATTTTTAAATTTTATCACCCGATGTTTCGAACCGTTTCGGTAGTAGTCCTACCCGTGACTATGAACGCTGTAAAGGGTGCGAAACGTCGGGTGATAAACGTTAAAAATAAACCGTGATAAAATCCGTAAAGTTGTTTAATTTAAAAATGTCTAATATTTTTTTTTGTTTACGACAAATTGTCTCCACGCCCAATGTTGACAGGAAGATAAGGCCTTAAGCCAGTCCGTTCGCCTTTTGTTACCTTAATTTTTAGGTTTTTAAATAAAGAATGCATAAATAAAAATGAGACTTAAATGTATTATTGTTCAAAAGATACTGCCACTTAAGACACAACATAATTTTTACGTTTTTAGTTTTTGCGATAAGTACAATGTGGTAGATATTTTAAACTATTAATGCAAAGCTGAGAGTCTTTGATTATCGTTAATAAAAACTGTGTAAGCCAGTCTTTCTTGATGGTTCACATGACATGGATGTAAACTTAGAAAGTGTGCCAATATACAATCCAAAATCATATGTAGGCACGATATTGTTATGTAATATTTTTATAGCTTTCAAAATAAATTTCTATGCTTAATCTAGTAAACATATATTTCGCCGTCACATAATTCCGCAATGGTTAGAATTCAACATTACATATCATTTATGTAAATGTCACGGTTGTCAACTTGCGTAATAAAAAAAATCACTTAACTTATTGGGCGTTTATCTGTTAAAAAAAAATTGTAAAAACGGCATGGTTTTGTAATTGTATAACGTGTAATATGATTTTTTTTATTTAATTTATATTTAATGCTTATTATTTAAAAATAATAAATTTCTGCACTCATCATTTGTATAAAATTTAACTGAGCCAAAACGTAAAAACTTTGAATGTTTTTTAATTGTAATTATATGCAGGTATATTATTATATTCAAAGGGTATTATTTTTACAAAAACAGATATGAATTGGTTTCCTACCAAAAGTAAAAAATATTTAAGCGTTTCGCTAACAAATAAGTAATGTCTGAACGTACATAAAAATAAATAATGACGAACACATATTTTTACTTCGGTTAAAAAGCTTTCCCGCTTCCGCCTGTCACGCGGACCACATCGCCGCGTGACTTCGCAAACAGTCCCTCATTAAAACGGCACGAATACGCAACGTCACAACTTTGACAATAGAAGCGCAGATGCCTTTTATACGGGCTCGTAAGCGACGCCGGGTAATATAAACGTCGCAATGATACACACTCCACTTGTGTACACAGGTTACAAATATACAAAACACTTTATGGTGGAATATATACAGGAGTTTACAGCGTCAGCAATATAGTATACCGAGAGCTGGCAGCAATTTTTGGGTAGGTATATGAATACCTACCCAAAAATATAAATAAGAAAAAAAATAATCTTCAATTAATAAGAAAAAAATAAGCCAGACAATTTAATCGGGGTTCTAACATTGCCAGGCGCGTGCAAAAATATTTTTACAAATAAATATAAAAAATTTATTTGAGGCAAGTTGTGTGATTTTTTTTGTTTTTCTTATTCTTTGAATATCAAACTACAAAATGTGAATAATTCATATGGCCTCAAGCATATTTATGGATTAATAAAAATAAAAATTTAATGGTTTCCCCGCTACTCACCAGCCAGGTCTGCAGCTCCGTGTTGGGGTACATTATTTAGGAGAGGTATGAGGCAAGTTTTCAGTTTGGATCCAATACCGACCCAAAAATTGGTGCCGGCTCTCGGAATATAGTATCTATAATTTTGGTTTTCATTTAATCATACAGGTTTGTTTGTCTTTGCAATTTTTTACAGTATCATTAAATTGAGCACCCTTGATGTACTAATCAGGTCGCTTGTCCGTAAGGCATTTTCGTCATCTATACATTTCTTTACCAATTCCGTTCCTCACAATCGAAAATATTTTCCTATCCTTTTCTCTCCAATTACCTGTCTCTACTTCAGCAGCGCGATCTTACGATGGTCTTGGCATCAATGTTAGGTATTCACTTGGATTGAAAGTTTCCTCATAGTCAACAGAGTCCAAATACAGCTGTTTATAGTGCCGGTCAACAAAGAATGTGCATGAACCCTCGCTATATTGTGACGTCATAGATGTCAAATCGAAAAATATAGATAGAATCAGAAAAACAGATTTTTTAAAAATAATATTTGTTTTTCTAATAAACAAACAAATGTTGTAATTCTAATTTGCCGATTTTCTTTATCCCATTACTTGATTAATTATTCAGATAAAAAAGAACTTTTAAAATAGGTTCATTGATGTTGGAGAATACGCAAACATGCCTAAAAAATATATACATAGAAATTAAGAGCTTCCTCCTTTTTTGAAGTCGATTAAAATGTTAAGGGTGGCCATAATTTGCACTTAATTTTTTCTTACAAAAAATATGTACAGTTTTTTTGCAAATTTTTTTTGCAGGTATTCGTACTTTTTGATAGATCTTTGAAAACTCGAGGTCAAAGTCGTGCACATTCTTAGTTGAATAAATTCTTGTGGTCCACGGTGGCCCACCTTTCCAAAACAGCCTATTTCGGTGGCTGATATCAAAAATAATCTTTTGACCTACAATGTATTATGCAATACAATATTCTTTCATTATTATCACCACAATAACAGACTTAAACTCACCACTATTATTAAAAAATACGCGAATAGATTTGTCAGTGTATATTATAAGCTTGAAACCTCATTGCTTATTCTGACGGAAACTCCAGCGAGAAATGAATTAAGAACAGAGGCAAAAATAGCGCAAGTAATGGATTTATTATCTACGTAAGAGCTCCAGCGTTCGCGGCGGACGGACGTCCGAAATATCTTTTGAAAGAATTTATAATGAGCACAGCTGACCACAGAGTAATACGTGCATGTTGATTTCATTAAATAGTAATATATAAAAATAAGGTGGTAAATTTAATATTAATTTACCTTTACACTTAACTTTTTTTAAAGAAATTAAAAAAAATTGGACCGTTTTTAACTAATCGAGGGTTACCTTGAAATAATTTATAATTTGCTTACATTCATCATACATATTGTCAATTGAAAATAGCAAGTAATTTACAAAGCTCCTAAATGCTACTTCTATTTAATTTAAATTTTCTCTACTTTAATTTATTATATAAGTATTTTTATTATAAAATGAGTCGAAAAGAAGATATTGTCAACAAAACTTTCCAATATTGGCGCGAGCGGCATAGATACGAGGCGGCAAAGTTGAAATTCGTAAAGAGCACATCGAAATCTATAAAGTTACCAATTTTCAAAACTCCGAAATATTGTATAATCTTATTGCTATCATCAAAACATATCTAGCATAAAATATTCATAGTCCGTGAAAACAAATTAGTGAACAAACAAACAAGTAAACATAGCAACGTGAAAAAACAAAACAAACAAACTAGTAATACTGAAACACCTTTATAATTTTTTAGTTTTCGCGAAACTCAAAACCAGACCACGTCTATTCATATTCGTCATGAATGGAAACACAAAATTGTGAGTGGTACCCGTGCACTGGAGACATCCATAAAATGGATTGAGGGAGTAACTTAATTTTTTCATTGGAAACCTGCCCGTATTTAAACAAGTTCGATTCGTGATGCATACTAAACAACCAAATTGGTAAAAGGTAAAAGCTTATTTACAATTCTTTAAATTTATCCCTAACTTGAGATATAAGACAATGTTTCGAGCTAAATTTTATGATTCCAGAAGCTATAATTTCTTTTCAAATTTCGAACGTTGTAACACAAGCGACCAAATTTTCGATTCAATTGTTTAGAAAGATTTTATCATGTTATTTTTCACACAGCTCCAAAAGACATATGAACTCCAATCGTTCCTGAAAAAAGAGTTCTGACAGATAGAAAACCAACGTAGCGCTCCCATTAGTTTCGACACTAATTCAGACAAGTAATCCTTCAAATCAATTGCCCAAAATATACTTTTGGTTATTTACTAAAGGATACTAAATAAGGCGTGTTATAGAACAAAAAAAGTTACATAACACTTCCTCATTCGCGAGCAAAAAGTCTGTGCGCAGCTCGCCTGTGGCGGTGAAGGGATAATTGGTATAAATTTTCCGTCGAGCCTTCGCATAAATAGGGAAAGGCTCGGACAAAAGGAATGCAAAACAAACGAGGGACTCCGTACAATATCGCATTACGTGACGTTGCTAAAGAAGGATGTTTACCAGACAAGGCAAATAAGCGATTACATTGTTGTTTTCCGACAACTGATATTCGGAACAAAACAATTGTTATATACACATAGTTTAGATACTAGAAAAAATGTAAAAAAAAACTTAGAACAATAAAAAACTTTTAAGTCTAAAACTAAATATCAATAACCACTATGTGTAATTTGGTAGCGGCTTTCGTAACATAATTTTTATGTAGATTTTGTCTATAATTTCCTTTTTTTTTCGGATTACATCTTCTTTAAGCATTGTTTTGTCTTTTTGTAACCGATTTTAAAAAAGGAGAAGCATTCTCAATTCGAATGTTTATATGTTTTTTATGTACGTCATATCTCCGCCATTTATGAACCGACTTTAAAAATTCTTTTTTTCATCTTATTCTTCCACAATAGTCCCGTAAATTATTCAGAAAATCGGGTCAGTAGAAAACAACTGTTTTAAATCCAAATTATTTAAAAAAATGTATGTCGTTAAAATTTAGTTATGTTCGCACATATCTCCGCAACTTATGAATTGATTTTGAAAAATATTTTTTTATCTGATAGTATACTCTTCCACAATAGTCCTACAATTTTTTTTATAAAAAACGGATTGGTAGTGTGTTAAAATCAAAATGACGGAGAAGATATGTTTCGAAAGTACTCTTTTTGCATTTGAAGTCGGTTTTTGTAAATTTCTATGAAAATAAACTTCTACTAGTCACGTTGCCATTTAATTATGCCTATCTACTAATTGAATCCCTTACGTTTTCGGGTGTACCTTACGTCGCTTGCCTGAACAAATTAAGCAAATTGGAAATACGTTCAATATTTCGGAGAACCAGTTGAACGAAAAACACTTCCGTTTAAGTAACAAGTGAGGGCTCTTTGTTAAGTTATTTAAATATCATGTAGTATTTAAAGCTTCATATGAATTTTATGGCAAGTTTTAATTTCCTTCGTTGGTGAAATATTCTCAAAAAGGGGTCTGAAATTTCGTCCCACATCTTTACCATGTATAAGAAAACTGCAAAGTTCTTTTGTCAGTTTTTTTAATCGAAGTGCCTTTCACAGTTAAAAAATTGATTAAATTTTCATTAATCAGATTATGTTATTTTGTAACCAGATGAATTAGCCAACATTGCGGGGAATTGCTAGTTTATATACAATAAACATATATTGATTAAAAAAGGTTTAACTTATGTTCACAAAAAGGTCGTAAAACTCTTTTCACATCGGTCTCCGGAGTGGCCAGGACTCCTAATGAGGGACGGTTTCAATTTAGCCCGCAGCTGCTTTTTACCCGGACTTGTCACCCGGGTGGAATTGTTTAGAGCGCTCCATGCAATTTATTACGGTCTAAGCTATTCTCTTATTGTTGCTGTTACCTAGACATTCTTATTTCAACAATGTTACACGTCTATCTGAACATATAGATATAGCAGGAAGTTGTGCACTAGCATACAATAGGAAATGAAGAAATGCTTAGAATCTTCCTCCTAGCCTTTTCCCAAGTCACTTGGGGTCGGCTTCTAATCCGCCCAAATATTACCTGAATTTCAGTTTTTACGCGGAGCGACTGGCATCCGGCCTCCGCAACCCAAAGGGATATACTGAAAAGAAGAAGAAAGGATAAACTGAAGAAATGCTTAGAATGTTTTTTTTATAATAAGCTGTTACATATTTCTTCTGGTTCAGCGTGTTTTAAAAAACAAATAAAATCTCTGCAGAATATTAATTTACAAAGATTATTTATTTAAATTCAAAGTTTACCTTCAAATATATATCTTAATTTCATACTAGTACATTTGAAATTTCAAGAGCTTGATCCAAAAAAATTCTACCACGTATTTTTTTTATTAATATGTGTATTGTATATGCAACAAACACAAGTCTATCATGTAAGACATTATTATCATAAAGCAAAACATCAATATGTTTTATATGACAAACAAGTTAATTTTCACTGAAAATTACAAAAACCGACTTCAAACGTGTACTTTCGAAACATATCTTCCGCGTTATTGTGATTTGAAAAAGAAAATACTAGTTAATCCGATTCTATTGAAAATTTTGTAGCATCATTGTAAAAGTGTACCCTATCAGATAAAAAAATCTATCAAATTAATACATAAGCTGCGGAAATATATGCGAACGTACCTAAATATTGTTATTTTTATTAAAAAAAAACAGACCAATGCACCGATTTTTCTTTAAATTGCAATGGACTGTCAGCAAAGAATGTTCTATCAGATAGAAAAATAATTTTTGAAATTGATACATAAATGACTGAGACACGCGCAAAAATACATGAAACCTTTTTTGTCATTTGGATTTAAAAGAAAAACTTCTAAATCGATTTTCCTGAAAATTTTGGGACCATTCCGGAACGCCCTATAAGTGCCCTAAAAAAAATATTTAAAATCGGTTCATGAATGGCGGAGATATGTGCAAACGTCTATAAAAAACATACAAACATTCAAATTGCGATCCTTCTTCCTTTTTTGAAGTTGGAGATAGATTATCTCGAATGTTCAAAGAAAAAAAAATCATAATAA
>JAOCPS010000009.1:2636459-2652005 GCA_025505425.1 Graphium colonna
ATTAAGGATTTGGAGAGGATAGGAATAGGAAAAGAAAAGGGTAGACATGGCCATCCGGTATCCCCAAAAGTCATGCATAAAGTATGCATGAATTTTATGCCAACTTTATAAAGGGCGAGATAACCCTGGGCGAGCGCGGTCTTTGAAGTGCAGCAAAAGCTGTGAAAAGTTATTATGCTCTACCGCCTCTACTAGCTTTAAAATTCAATTGGTGTCATAGTGGTGTTTAAAAGATGTTTTTATGCGAAAGTGGACAATTGATAAAACAAGAAATGGTAAGTCGAACACGGTCTATAGATGGCGATAATTTCATAAAATAAAAAATAAATATCAATATTTTCCGAAAATTAAACCTTAAAAAATTTGTCAACCCAAATAGTGTATAAATATTTGTTGAAATCGGTATAGCAACGTAATTTATAGATACAGATATACAATATTTTCTCATAGATAATGCAAGATAAACTTTTGGACACAACTTATAAATGTTTGTATACAGATATTTTTTTAACGAAACAATTTATATAGTTTTTATGATGTAAGAGTACAACACTATAAACAGTACTATCTTTTTATAGTTGGCAGTTTTTCGCGTCAACTATACTTTTTTCGAAAAAAAAGTGCTTTTACTCTACGAACGAAAGACTATCCCAAATTTCTATTTACAATATTTAAAGTATTAAGCGAAACCTTACATTTACCTCATTAATGCACATATTTTTATGTCAATTTTTTTTTATTAAAATTTTGTCCATAATCTTTTTTAATTTATGTAAGTGACCTCATCAAACGTAATTGAGTTCTTGTGTGCGTCAGGTCTTCTACACAGAGCCCGTTACGCGAATTAAAAAAATTGGGGCAAGCCACCCCTCGCCCCTTCGGCCACCCCAGCCGTAACTCACCCGACACGTGTGACCCTTGAGAAAAATGGCTCGAAAAACACACAAGATCCAACCTCACCCTAATTCTGGGGTTTTATTTTAACGGAAAAGAGGGGAAATATATTGCTGTGGATTCGTTTTACCAAGCTTTGTTTTAAAAAAAAATTGTTCAAAGTTACTAGTTACTACACAAAAAATTATGTCTTAATTTTTATTAAATTAACTATCGGTATTGCTTCTCAGTATAAAATTTCACTAGCTTGAAGTACATTCCTCTATATGGCCAATATAAATATCAATTGCGCAAATGTATGTGGTATAGGGTAAAAGCCGGATAGTTGCCCTACTTTTCGAAAAATCATTATTTTTTAAAAATATGAATTTCCTGGAAATAATTTAATATGTATCTTAAAATATAGGTCCTTAATCTTCTATACTATTTTTGTATACATAATTAACAATGGTTTTGAACTAATTATGTTTTATTTCATCTCTTAAAAAGGGACAGTTGTCTACTATGTGATAGACCTAGTGCGGTAAATGTTTCGGGGGATAGTTGCCCTGTGCAGAAATAGTAACCTCGGTATGATTTTTATTTTGGACAGAAAGAAATTTATATCAAATAAAGTATTATCCATTATTTATTTCACAGTCTTTATAATTTTTCTTGTCTCAATTCTTCCAAAACAAGTGCTAAGCTGTATTCTTTTAGTTAATAATGCGTGGCACCACGTCTCATTTTCGTATATACTATATATACTAAATATATTTGGGAGGCATTTTTTTTTCTAGAATTACTTTATAATACTGTTAAGTAGAGATTAACTTTATTTACAACAAGCTAGAGTGACAGTAAATTAGAAAAACAATATAAAATAAGATCTGTCTTTGCTTATTAAAAAAGGTTGTCATTCTTAGGGGCAACTATCTTCGAAAGTAAGTAAGAAGGCTATCCTTTTGATGAGGAAAGTTGTCCTCTTTATTTATAAATAAATAATAATTGTGGAATGAAATGAAATTTAAACTATAATGCATACAAAGAAACGATCGGTAACAAAATATTCAATAGAGATTCCCGACCCATATAAATATAACGCCCGTTAAACTTTCACCGCGAAAATTTTTTGCTTATACAGTCAAAATGTGTAAGTCTATTTAGATGGTTTATGCGACATCGAGGCCTGCGGAAGGTCACTACTTATTGTTGTCAAGCGCCAACACAAATCATATTCCTAACAAGTCTATTACAAACTGGTATCCGTCCGAGGCAACTACCCGGCTTTTACCCTACTACATATATATGGGATAACATAATTACACAAAAATTATAAAAAACCTTCAAAATCACTTATATATTAAAAATGTTAATATACTATATTTTTAGTGGTATGTTGAATTATCTGAGAGGATTAGAAACAGGATTATCCCTTATTATGAAATTCAACTCTCTCAAACTCAAGGAAATAAATTGGTATTAAAATTAATTACAAGATATAATTTGTTCATATATGCATCTCATTTAACGATCCAAAATTTGTAATTTTTTTTTTAGCTTGCTAGCAAGACGAAATGCAATCAATCTCTATAAACGCAATATTTTTTATTAAAAACTAGCTGGTTTCATCCGCTTAAATTCTCCTCGTTTTTGCAACTTTAGTCATTGATGCTCTACTTTTTTCGGCCATAGCGATATGTTATATAGTCTAAACCCTTCCTCGATTAATAGGCCATCAAACTCTAAAAGAATTATTCAATTCTGACTAGTAAGTTTCTGAAAATAACACGGTTAGCCAATCAAAGAACCCCTTAAGCATTATAATATCAATATCGATTTAACTTCAGTTACTATATTATTATATAGCATAACGTTCTTGTAGTTTATATCAATATTCCACCATTTAAAGTTTATATGTAAAAATTTAATTGAATTAGCATGTCCATAGTCCTAAGTACATTGAGGAAAACGTTTGTTAGAATGGTCGACCCTCCTTACATAGACGTGTATGTATGGCTACCCGGATTAAATAAACAAAGTTTTCGTACAAAAAGGTCGTGAGATAAAACATCAAACGGTTAACGGGTTCGACCCCGCCTGACGCCATTTGCTCAGGAGCTTATATTAAGGTAGTCACACATGAGGGTCGGAGATATTCAGACGGCCCGAATGGTCATAAGGTATTTCACATTGCTTTTAACTGTATAAGGGTAAACAAAACTGAAATAGATCAGGTAATTTCGATTTAAAATTTAATTATGCTATGTACTATGTATTATTTCTTTAACTTGCGCAAGTATTCGATATTTAAAATTACATAAGGTTTATTTTTAAATTTTATCACCCGACGTTTCGAATGTTTCGTTGTTTGATGTTCTGGTATGACTTGTCAATCTTGCATACCATCAGCTTGAATATTCATTAAAGTATGATTTACGCAGTTTGTTATGGTGTCGTGACGTCGTTAGAAAAAAAAAATAAAAATAAAGTGTGATCAAATCCGTAACGTTGTTTAATTTAAAAAATCTACTACCATATACAATGAATTAAAATGTTTGTATCATATACATATGTTAGACACACGTATTGTGTTAGAGTAACGATGGCATTGGTGTAACATTTCACCAAAGAGTTACCAAACTCATTTTTAAATCACATATAATGATAGATACAATTTTTACATTGTTTTTTTTTTTCATATAATCATCTCCCAGTTGTCTTAAGATTAAAATGATTCAAACGTAATATGAGCATATTAAAAAAATATTTCTGAATAACTGAAGTCCTGCTGCATATGCACGATTCGTTTCCGAATAGAAATCTATATAGTCTCCACCACTTTTTACATACAAAGAAAACAAGCTTGGTCTACGGCAAAAACCGAGCTTGTGCGTCTTGTGGAGCATTTTGTATGCAAGTAGATCTTTCGGTCGGATACCGTTTGCTTGAGGCCGAAGAAAGTGAGATTACATATCTATGCGCCAATACTTAACTTTATAATTTATCAAATGCAGTTAGTTTATGTTATACCAGAAGGAATATACTTGTGTATGTTAAGAAGTTATAACTAAGGAACATAAGCTCAATATTGCAAATAGCACTAAAATAGGCACAATATAACAAAACCGCCTTTTTTTAATATCTTTGAAAAGAAAAGTAACTTATAAACTATTCCAACTCTACATATAAGCAGGTTTAAGACGTGATGAACGCGATGAAATCCCCAAAATAGGTTTATTTTTTATTTCAAATAAATCGACATAAATTGACATGTCCACTACTGACTTGACACTCTTCACTCAAAGCATAGAGAATTATCCTCAATTGAGTTAAGATAAGGGCCGTTCAGGATATCAGGTGTCCCCTGCAGATGTGATGTCTCAAGTGATGCCAAATTGTTCCTAGATAACCTGTAATCAATTTCGTCTCTCACAAAGACATTCTTAACTAAGATTTTTGTAGTAAGTAGCACAATCTAAGGAGATTGATTTATATGTTATGATTAGAAAAATGTATCAACCTTGATGTAAATTCAGCAACAAAGTAACCATCTATGTACATCATAAAAAAAATATGTAATTGTATTAAAAAAAGAACCGTGGTAGCTTAGTGGCCGGGCGTTTTCCTTCAATTCTGTTTACTTGAGGCGAGCCTGAGTTCGATCCCCGGTGCCGGCACCAATGAAATAGTCAATTTTCTACTTCAAATTTTAAGTGTTGATATACTACGTGCTCGGCGGTGAAGGAAAACATCGTGAGGAAACCTGCGTATCTATGATATAATATTTCTAGGATATGTGAAGTCCACCAATCCGCATTGGAGCCGCGTGGTGGACTATGCCCCATACCCTCGTTCTAGAGGAGGCCTCAGCCCAGCAGTGGGATAATTACAGAGTAGGCTGTTACTACTTACTTTTACTATTAAAAAAACTGCAGCCTACTTGAAATGAAATATGGACAAAACGTTTAAATATTTTTTAATTTATTATTATTTTTTACCCTTAGTAACTCAGTGTCGCGCAAAACTCTGTTTATACAAGATGAGCCAGAGTTCAAACCACAGTGGCTGCACCAATGAAATGAATAATTTACCATTGCTGTGCCATACCAGTGCTGATTTACCACGTGCTCTGTTGTGAAGGAAAAAACATTTTGTAATATGTGAAGTCTGCTAATCCACACTGGGGCTGCGTAGTGGACTATACCCTATGTCTAGAGGACGACTTTACCCACCTGTGGGATTATTTAAAATAGGCTGTTACTATAATTTTTACTATTTATATTTTGCAAACGTCACATACAACTAGCTTAAAGCTTCTCTTTCATTTACGTTTAAAAAGCTTCATGTTGATTTTTAAAAAGGTTTGATCGACTTTTTAACTCTAATAAAAATTTAAGCTGCCAAGGAGAGTTTTTAGGTTTTAAAGTGGTGGCCATACCGCCTATATGGAGTAGGCCGGCCGAAACGTGGGTTACTTTGGGTGATTTGGTTTCATTCTAAATACGACTGAGCAGATGTCTTATATACTATTGAATATTTTTCTACCTCGGGCTTTCTTAAAAAGGATTCTAAGAAAACCAAACTCTATCATATTTAAAAAAAACCCTTAAATTTAGCTTTACTTTATTCACTATATTCTAAAGTCTATATAAGGTTAAAATACGATGTGTTAACGGATGAATCTTTTTTGTTATAATTATGAAAATTTCCTTCGTTTTTATGTAAAAAAACGAGAAAACGTTACAATGAGAAAGAAGAAAAGTACAAAGAGAAATATATAAAATAATCAAATTTTAATTCATCTCCCCGATCAACTGCGCATACATGAATATCACCTAACTTTAATCTCTTAATTGTAATCCTATTTCCAAGCAAAAATAAAGCTTAAATAAAAGCAGAACTCAGAAATCAGGAGAAAAGTTATCCAAAGGCGGGTAACGTCGCGAGAAACAGTTAGTCCGCTGTTATTATGCTGAATTGATATGGCAAGGTATTAATAGAAAAACATTCACACATACACCTACACACACAAATACATACACATTTTTGATAATTTATCCGGGACGTCAAGACCCGTCCCGTCGTATTTATTAGGCGCTTTGTTCCTCCCGCGGCGGATGGAGAGCGCCTCCCCAAACCCATGATTATCGCCGTGCGCAATTCCCAAAACGGGGTACCCCTTTTGTTATTGTCAAATTAGCCAATCCTCAAGATAACAAAAACATCCCTTTATTTTAAGGGACAAAAGCCCGTTTTATTGACGACCTTAATTTATTCAGGGCCGGCTTTAACTATCCTGCGCGTAATCCGGCAGCGGTCGGGGAAGTGGCCGACATAAAGCCGGTACATAGCGCATCGCATTTATCGTTAGGAATGTTGTTTTTTATATGTAATACAATAATTTCATGTATACACTTATTTTTTTTTAATCGAATGTGTTTAAAATATCATCCTTACTTCTTCAAGTATAGAAGTGTAGCCTCTTTCTCTACCGCGTGGTAGAGTATAACAAATGTGAAAATACATTATAGTGGAAATACATTTCGAGAGCTGCACAGGGAGATATGATGACACACCATCAGCATCATCATAAGACCACGACCACTCTGTTGCGAGTGTTCGGCTGAAAAGAGGTTCTGTTTGTAAGATTATGCACATCTCTGAAAATATTAAACACGTTATGCTCGATCATAATATCTTTTCACAGCTTTTGCTGCACTACGGCTGCGCTCGGCCAGAGAAGTACCATCGCCTCTTAAAAAGCCAGCATAAAATGAATTATGCATGACTTTTGGGGATGCCGGACGCCATGTCTACTCTTTCTTTTCCCACTTCTTTCCCCTCCAAATCTTTAATCCTGAACCCATCCTATCCAATTTCCTTGGTTGCCAAAGCAATAGCAAATCTTCGGATGTTGCATGTGTCTTTGGGTGACAGGATCACTTACCATCAGATGAACCGTCTGCTCGTTTGTCTTCCTTTTGATAAAAAAATATCGTTGCTAACAAGCTAGTATCATTTTCTTTAAACACTGTTTTCTCTTACCTCACCTCTATGCTATAGTTTTGCATATACCTAAGTAATATTTTACCCAAGAAATAAATAAAAAAATTACATGTAGTAATTTATAATGATAAGATAATAAACATTTTTACGATGATAAAATTTGATGACCTGGTAAAATTTAATATAATTAATATAAAAATAGCTTTCACCGTGGCTTCGTTCGCGTTATACTATTTTGTCAAGTGTTATTTTGCGAAAAAAATATATTTCCTACAATTCTATAAGACCGTTTAATTAGCAATATTCCGCGAAAAGAACCCCTAATTATCTGCAAGCAAATACGGTCTTATAGCATTGTATACTATGGACTTCCGCAAAGTAACGCCTGATTATATTAACTATTAACAATATTTTTCCTCTTTCCCTTGGTCCCTTTTTCACTATATATTTGACATCATCTTGCATTATACTTGTCTGTAGTCAAAATTTTATTATTTTTAAAATAAAATACTTTTCTAGACATAACCAATGGCCCCTTCATATTTCTGATAATGTGTAAATATATTTTTGGTATTATTTTAAATTAGCAACCCTATAACATTTCCAGTGTGATATAATATAACTATTTGCATTATTTGTATGCCTTGTAAAACATACATTTGCATTTTATGTCGCAGACGGTGAAGCATTACCCATATTAAACAGCGTCAGTGTATGGCAGTTAGAAACGAACCGAGGTTTTATATCGAAGACATAAAACCTTATTCGCATGGGGAGGCGAACCCCCCTTTTTAACTCTCCTTGTAATGAGGGGGGACGGGGGATTAGAAGGGTGCGTCTTGCGAACGCTCTGCGTGCCTGCCCGCGGCCGCTGGCGATTTGTCCCTACCAACCCCCGCAAACCCTCAAAGCCAGTGTCGCTCAAAGTTCTGTTGTTATAAATTAATATTAATCTCGTATCCATTATATCTTTTTTTCTATTGCGTGACAATCAACAGCAATATGTCTTTATACAATATAGAAGTGATATCACTTACTTATTTATTGTCATAAAAATCTACCACCGGTTCGGAAGGAAAGCCACTGACCTGAGAATAACCGGCGTAAGAAACGCAGCGGTACCATTATTTTTTTCTTATTATTTTGTAATAAAAATTTAATAATAAATGATATTATATTTTACAGAGTGTTTCATTTAATTTAAAAAGCCTGAATATACTTAAAATGAAATTAAATGCGCCTATATAGTACGTCTCATTTTTGAATTTAGTAATTTATGAATGCATTAATTAATTTAAATACAAGAGATGTTTATTTGTGCTACCGTAAAACTAAAAACTCGACTCAAGTTTACTCTTTTATAACCTTCACTTCCTCCCCTATCCATAAAGCTGATGGTAGAAAATCTTAAACTTCCTCATAGGCCAAAATACTTATGAAGGGTTCAACGATATAGGGTAATAAAAAATTAAAAATGATATGTTTTGTATTTTTTTTTATAATTTAGCTGATATGTTCTATATTATGCCATATTGCACTTGAATTATATCATATGTCATACATGTCCATATACTTGATATGTTTTTTTACAAATTTTTATCCAAGTATCAAAAAAATACGTATACATGAAATAAAAAATAAACATAACTGTGATTGTTCGTTTTATTCCTTAATATACGTCACACTTAACGCATGCCAACAAAATCTGAAATCGCTTGTACCACAAAGTTTGACAAGCTGCGGCAGAAAGTGTTTACGTCGTAAAAGGTGGTGGGAAGGGAGACGCGGCCCTTGTAACGCCAGCGGAGTAATACATAGCGCAGCTTATATCTGTCCAGGGGTAACTAAGTGTGAAATAATTGCACACGGCCCTATGCGATTACAGCTATACCTACAGACAAGCATAATTTATAGATATTGTTTAAAAACATCTCTACATATTGACCAAAAAGTTAAAATGTTTCATTATAGAACTTTTATAAAAAAATATTTGTTATAAGAATTTAATTAGAACGTTTTACAGTGCGTATTAACGTTAAATATACGGCTTTAAATATAGAGCCGTAGTAGCTCAGCATCCGCTCGTCTTCAATTATGGTCACTCGAGGAGAACCTGAGTTTGATACCCGGTGCGGGCACCAATGAAATGGTCAATTTTGGAATTGTAATTTTGAGTGCTGAATTACCACGTGCTCTTCGGTGAAGGAAAACATCGTGAGGAAACCTGCCTATCTATTAAATAATATTTCTAAGATATGTGAAGTCTAACAAGCCGTTCTGGGGCCGCGTGGTGGACTATGGGCGATGAAATCACTTATCATGTGAACCGTTTGCTCGTTTGTCATCCCTACTATAAAGAATATTTAAATTATATTATGTTTAAAAAAATATAATATAATAACTTAATCTGGAATTTTAACTTAAGGCGTGTTTATGTATGTCAGGAACTCAATACTGTTCCCATCAACACACGATTTCCTACCGAAAGACCTACTTGCATACACAATGTTCTACTAGGCACATAAGCTTGGTTTTTTTCGTAGACCAAGCTCGCTTTTTTGTATGAATCCCCACCACTTTTCGAATTCCTGGACGCACATGTGTGTGCGGCAAGACTTCAGTCATTCAGAAAGACGGGGAGATATGGCGCAGGATCATTTTTTCACATCCTCATACTACATTTGAATCATCTTAATATTTAGACAACTAACAGATAATTTTATAGTAAAAAGTAAAGTAAAATTGTAAGTGTTCGGCAGTTGTGTTGATGCAAATTTCATTTACTGATGTGGTTCAAAGGTGATTTTGGAACTTTTTGATTAAATTTCTACAGCTATATGAGCTATATTTTGCCATCGTTATTCCTAAACAATACATATAAGTCATGAATTTAATACTGTTCCCATCTATGGGCCGAGGCACCACTTTACCAGCTCCTTCCACTTGACCACAACCAACGTCGATCCAGTTCTTTCTGATCAGATTGACTCCTTGGTATTGTGAAGAGACGTTGCGTCTCTAAACATCCTTTATTGCTTTTACTACAGGGAGTGCTCAGAGGAATTATTCGGATTAACATCTGCTGTCGAATTTGTACACTGTACAACGTGGCATACACAAAAGTACCATCAATTCCACCTCGATGGTGGCAGTTTACCACTATGCGATTTCGCGCACTTCCACGCCCGTTACATTGTCACACTGTAAACATCGGTATTTATTTACCAATGCGACTTATGGACCTTTAAGAACAGCATATTTCTACCTTAAAGGCTGGTATAGCTCTTATAACTCTGGCGTTGCAGGAGTGCATGGGCGGCGGTGGTCGCTATTATTATTATTTTATCAACATAAAACAGTGTATACCCGTAAAAATACTAAATGAAAGAACATCTAATAAATCCCAATGCATATTCCAGTCGAGAAGAGACTAATAAATTTGTTTCTTTTCGTTGTAAATGAAGAAATATTGTATTTGAAATTGCTTTCGAACAAAATATAATTTGTGGAATAGTTACTTGCTCCACGACCATCCTCAGGGGAGTCATGCGATGCCAGACGGAAAAATATTGCACAGCGTTGTTTCACTGTTATTAAATAAAATTTAATTCTTATACTGCTGTCACATTTTCTACATATGTCAGCTTAAAAAAAAGGGTTTGTTTTTCTGATTGACTTTTCTACGATTATTACGTGTCTTTCTTTAATAAGAAAGATGTTTTCACTCCATATAAAAAATTCAACTATTCGTTTGTACAATAAATTGATTTTAATGGCAGTATTCGTACGTATAAATAAATAATTACAAATAAAAAAATAAAAAATAATTACATAATAAATTTAATCTTAACAGCCGTAGCTTTCATTGCGTTTTTAGACGCCAGCTAAATAATTACACTCAACTGAGTCTAGTCTTAAACCACAAAAAATATTTTTATATTTATTGTTTATGATTTTTTTCAGATACGGATACAAAAGGAACAACTGAAAAGAGACCATGACATCTTTTCTAACCTCGTCAAAATAAAACCAACTGGGTTAAGGGGCTGATCTATTGTACTCGATATGAAACAAGCATTGATCTAAATAATCTACCTGATGATTAGTATTTAAAATATATCAAGTAATCTAAGCAATGCAAGTCATCACATTAAATACGTTTTAATTGTTTTGAGCCCTGTTCTACAAATGGATGATACGTTCTACGATGATAGATATAACAATGTTTTCGTACAAATTTAAATAATTTTTTGACTTTGATCAATGTTAAAGACACACAATATCTTAGTGATTATTGATCTGTACAGTAAGCGTAGAACTCAACCACGTGGAAATAACCATTTGTTTAACACAGCGGTTATCAATAAATTGTTACGTTTTACTGTCGCAGATAAAATAAATATACTATATATCAAGATGATGCATAATAATTTGAAGGGTTAATTGTGCCCATTTATTACTCGTATATTGCTGCCCTTAAAAAAAATCTTTAACTGGAACAAGTTTTGCCAGTCTTAAATATATGAGAATTGAAATAAAGCCCTGAAATACTAAATTTCTTACAGCACAGGCGATATATACAAATCATATGATTCTCAAGGTTATACCTAATTTTAATGCTTTTGAATATTCATACCTTAAGCGAGCAGACTTAATATTGCACAAAAATCAGTGCTCCTGTTTACGACCTAAATCCAGCAAGAACCCTGTCTAAAAAGACCAGCAAGATACTCTACTCTCACAACTGAATTTTTAATTTGTCTAAATACATGTATTCAACCCATAACGTACAATGGAAAGACGCATAGTTGAATATTTAATATTACTACGACACATGGTCAGATTTGTTAAAATAAAAAAACAAAGACGATCTCAGCTTCCTCTTCCTTCAACAAATGCAGGCACTTACCACATTGAGTACAATTTAACATTATTATGAAGAAGTATTTTCTTCATAATAATGTTAAATTGTACTCAATTATTCAATTATTTAATATGTATACTCGTACGTACATATAATTGTTAAGCTACATTTTTTTTATATAGAGATGGAGGCAAACGAGCAAGCCGAGCTTGAGCTGTGATAGCTCATTGTCCGAGCGCTCCCCTTCAATCTTGTTTACTTGAGGCGAACCTGAGTTCGATCCCCGGTTCCGGCGCCAATGAAATTTTCAATTTTCTAATTGCAATTTTAAGTGCTGGTTTACCACGTGCTCGGCGGTGAAGGAAAACATCGTGAGGAAACCTGCATATCATTGAAATAATATTTCTAATATATGTGAAGTCTACCAAGGCCGCGTGGTGGACCCTATACCCTCTTTCTAGAGGAAGCCTTAGCCTAGCAGTGGGATAATCAATATATAATAGGCTGTTACTTTACTTTTAAACGAGCAAGCTGCTCACCTGGAGGTAAATGATCACCCGTGGACTTTCGCAATACCAGAGAAGTTACAAGAGCGTTGCAAATGATTGAAAATGGTGATAAGTTTGTTTTATAACGATCTATTCTTTATTCTTTATTGTACACAAAAATCTGAATAACAAAATAAGGAAAGACAAAGACTTTACAGAGGCGAGCTTAACCTCAAACAGTGTTCTCTACCAGCAAACCTTCTATCTTAGTTTTGTTACACTTAAGTAGCTGTTAGATGTTTAGATTTGTTAATAAAGAATGAGTTGAGCCGTGCTGCTCCTCAATAATGTTAACTTCTCTGCATATTTACCAATTTAAGTCGACCAATCATAATCAGCTGATTATGATGGCAAGGTGACGGGCAAAAGAGTCGTGGGCCCGGGGAAAAAATCCTGGTTTCGCAATATCGAAGAATAGACTGGTACACCGAGTGCCTCGGAGCTTTTCCACATTGTGAAAGACCGAAAGTGATATGTGGAGCTGACTGGCAACCTTTGCTAGTTGAATAGGCACCGAAAGAAGAAAAGAACCAAATTCTAAATTAAAAAGTTTGTTCTAGGGAGTGTTCATAAACTAAAATAAAAAAAAACTGTATGGTGTCGTGAGACATCGGACCGGAACGAAGTTATTTATCAAATTTTTTTTAAGTGTTTCCTACATATTATGCCGGCTAGGGTACCCCTCCGCAATAGCCCATTTGAAATTTCATTAAAAAAAAAACAACCAAAAAGAAATACATTAAATAAATTAATAAATTAAAGATAAATAACATAATTAAAAAAATAAGAAATAAATAATACAAAATAAATAAATACGTAAGTAAATAATTAAATAAACAGTCATCCCCCGTACACTATACATTAGACATTGTATAGGCATCATACATAGACTATAGATACAATAAATCTTACGTTACGGACGTTTTTTGCCGGCTAGAGTACCTCTCCGCAACGCCCTATAAGGAATTTCGTTCCAATAAATCATGAACTACAATCAGAACTGGAGTAGGTAAAAAATCTGTGCGAATACCTTCCAATTAAAAATAATATTTAAGCAAATCGGTTGGGTAGGTAGAACGACCTTGTGAACTCAAAATCTGTAAGCGAAATACGCAGGTAGTTATAAAAGTTTAGTTAGTTCTTAATATCTCCGTGCATGTGAGAATTCCCTTACACCGTAACGGGATTGCACTGTAAGATTATTATAATCAACATCCAATTCACAAAACTGTAAACATATATATGAACACATATTAATAAGAACAACACATATATAATAAGATATATATCGTGCAGTGCGTGTTATTAAAACAGAACGACACCATTAGTATTCATGGAAATAAAGGTCACCAAACCATTTGTCAAAAAACGCGAACAGTATAATTTTAAAGAACAACAAAAATGTACTCCGTACGTAACATTGATCGGACGGCTCACATATAAAAATACGGTATTTAAATCATGAGCCCTCATTGTGAAAGTGATAATGACATTGAGAATTAAAGTCCGATGCATCCGTCCCATTGACCGGGCTCGAGCGCTCGTAACGGGCCGAAAAAAAAAGAAAATCAACAACACGCGCCCGCCCAATAAAAACGTAAAATTGCCGACACTGACATTATCCTATTACGTCATCATTCCATTCATGAAAACGATTCGCGGCCCGAAAAAAAAACACAACAATCGCATCGGAACACGTGTTAAGCGACGCCATTAAAATAGCCCGCCAACGCCGCGCCGTCGAAAAATATTAATTATTAATTAACACACACGCCCGCCGCGCTCGGCCAGCGAACGAATTAAAATATTTTTATCGGCGCGAAAAGGCGAAAAGTCCGGAGTTAATTCGGTGGCCGGAATGGCATTGTTTGCGGGCCGGTTGCATTAAAAAAAAAGCGTGACACGAACGGAACGGGCCCGCCGAAAAAATACAGACGAAAACAACATTGGCCGAATGGGTGCAAAAAAAAAACACAACAACACACGGCCGCGTGGAGGTTGGCGTGATTTAAAAATAAAAAAGGCTGACGTTCGTAATGAAATCGAAAGGCGGACCGTCGATGGCCATTGGAAAAAGGTAAAAGAAACGCGCCACTTTCACGCGCGTGAGAATTTTGGCCGTTTTTTGGCATCGCGCGGACTATCGCGGTCGACGGTCGACGGTTCAACGGGTTAGTAAGAAACAGGTGTTTCGGTGCGAATAGGGACGCCTCAGAATAATATGATCGGGGTCACATAAGGAGTCAGGGGTAAACCATACAAACTACTTCGCATGTTATGGACGCAGGGTCCATAATTACCGTTGGGACTTTCTTAAATGTTACAATTAAAATTTTAAGGGGATGTTAGGAATTAATTTGCATATTTTTCTGAATATTCTTTGCATTGAAGGTGACTTATTATTACTGTTAATAGACTTTTTAAGAATTTACTGGAATTCGGCTAGGAGAACTTTATTTAATTTATTTTTTTTTTACCTACCGAATTTTGACTATGTAAAAATCAATTAGAGATTCACATAAATGTCAGCGCACACACACATAATAAACCTTCATGTTCCTTTACTTTTAAAGCCCGATGGGACAGATATCTTTTCACATGATCATCATAATTGCAGATATTCATATAAATAGAAAAAATACTGAACCGATTTTCTGGGAAAATTTTATGGACCATTCCGGAAGAAACCCTATAAGATAAAAAAAAATTATTAAATAATTGGTCCATAAACGGCGGCGATATGCGCAAACGTATATAAACATTCGAATTGAGAACCACCTTCCTTTTTTGAAGTCAGTTAAAACGACACAAATAAGAGTAACAAACTATCTCGAAATCCTAGAAAGGACTTTTTTCACATATATAACAAGAAAAAATCGCAACATTGTATAACTATTAAATATGGACATTACATTTCTGCCATAACAAAGCTACCATACAATCGCTATATTCAAGTAACAATTTATACATGATTAATTATTATTTACTACGCTGTTTTGTGTATGTACGTGATTTTAATAGAATATACCGGCATAAATATCCTATTCTATCTTCTATATAATTTAATTAAACCAATTTATTAGCAATTTATCGCGGAATATTGCTAATAAAATGGTGTAATAAAATTGTATACTATGGACTTCCGCAATGTAATGCCTGATTCTATTAACTATCTATTCTATCTTATTTAGCTGTGTCCTATTTCTCCCTGCCTGTCTTGCTAAAGGTGTCTAGTTCGTATTGACATCTGAA
>JAOCPS010000009.1:2697207-2711514 GCA_025505425.1 Graphium colonna
AATATTGAAAGAAAGAATAATTTGCGGGATTTGCTTCTTTTTTATGGAGGAGGTTCTTAGTTACCCGAAAAGAAATAAATAACATTTTTGTTAATATAGTAATATCCAGTTTACTAACCATTTTATCGTATGCAGTTTTTATGGGAAATAAAATAAACGAGCAGACCGAACACACAATTAACAAAACGAACACAGGCTGAGCATTGTATTTCAAGTTTTAGGAAAATTCAGCTGCTATCTTTGGTCAAATATACTCGTAAATAAATTGACCTTACTATGTCAACGCTTGCAGTGAATATTGATTGAAAACACCATCGTACAGATTCCTTGTTTGGGATTGTAGACTTCGGTTTTCATAGGAAAGAGGCAAACGAGCAAGCGGCTTATCTGATGGTAAGTGATCACCGCCGCCCATGGACTCCCGCAACACCAGAGGAGTTACAAGGACGTTGCTGGCCTTTGAGATATAAGTAAGCTCTCTGTTTTTAAAACGGGACCGTATCCATCAACGAGATTGGATTGATTTGTTATATTTGATTGTGGACTTAAGTCCACTCGTGTCTAAAATAATACCCTTATCTGTCAGATTAATCATAGAGTATATAGACTCATTGTCCTCTTTACGGTCGGATAGAAAGGAGACAATGCGGAGTCGCAACAAAGAAGTCCTGCAGATATAACGAAGGTCGCGTTTGTAACATAACGTAGGCCAGTAATAAAACTACGGGTACACGGACCCCGATAAGACAGGGTGGGGGGAGGTGGGTTGGCCGTACGTGAAGACAGCGCGGCGAAGACGCGACTCTAATGCATATATATAGAGATGATACTACGCCCTTAATTGATTTTATGATGTAAACCTGACGCTATTGAATCACAAAAACGGTCTCCTTAAAACGTCAAATTACACTCTTAATTACATTAAAAAAGCGTCAATCATAATTTAAGATTAGTTGAATAAAAATTCCGAAGCATCAAATTATGTCTGTGTCTATGTATTATGTGGTTTTGATTGTCATTTTGTTAAAAACTGTATCTATGATGTTTTCTAACCATTAATAATTTTACCATATAAACTTAGCATATTAGGGACACTTATTCAGATATACTTATGCTATAGACTCATACAGATATATCTTTAGCCTATTAATAATTGATATTTTCTATGTATATACGTCCACATGTTTAGTAGCCTACTGATATGGACGCTTGCTTTACAAACCGTAGGTTGTAGTTTGAACCCCGCGGGGGGACAACGGCTTTGTGTTGTGGTTTCTTGGTTGGGTTGGGGCAATGCGGGCTGATCACCTAATTGCCTAAAAAGAAAGATGATCCACGCGTCGAATGGGCATGTATAAAGTTGGTTTCGTTTGTCAAGAACATCTTTGGCAGTCGTTATAAGATGTCAGTGCTTTCAAATATCCTAACAACTCATCCATCCTTGGAATTCAGCTCATCTATTTGGGCGGCGGAGGTCAGATGCCAGTCGCTCTGCGTAAAAAACTGAAATTCAGGTAATATTTGAGTGGATAAGAAGCCGATCCCCAGAAACTTGGGAAAAAGGCTAGAGAGAAGGGATGTTTCTCTCGTCAATTCATCATGAAACGCAGTGTTTTATCTTTATTTTATTGTCTAGTACGATAATCGTCGTAAACAAGTGACGGCTTTAGCAAGATTATAGGAATCGGCATACGTTTAATCTTTTGTTTCTTTTTTAAAGTGGTAGATCATAACATGTTTCATATAGGCCGTGCTGCACTTATAAGGGTCCTTGCCTGAAGAAGTAATTCCGCTTTTTACAAAGCCAGTATTAAATAAAGTATGCATGCCCTATCGCTTCTCGGTCCTTTCTTCTCCGAATTTTCATGATCATATCCTCAATAACCTCTTCTATTCAATTTCCAAGGCTGGCAGCCCACATACAAGACACCTTTGAATGTAACTTCATTTTAGAATTTTGCACAGATAAACGTGTTTTAAATTAAACAACTTTACGGATTTTATCGCGGTTTATTTTTAAATTTTATCATCCGACGTTTCGAACCCTTTACAGCGTTCATGGTCCCTGGTAGGACTCAGATGTTTGATGTCCTGGTGGCACTTGCCATTCCGTACGGTATACATACGGTTAGCTTTAATATTAATTTTTAGTCCGATCTACGCAGTAACTACTTATTGTATCCTTGGGTCTTGCATTGTTGTGTTTATTGCTTGAGTTGATTTTATTTAGCTTGGGATCCCATTATAATGGGATCTTATGGATGGAACTTGATAACTGTAATAAATATCTGAGAAAACACGTTTTACGTAAAATAACTCATTGAATAATATTTACATTGAAAATTTTAATTGTTAAAAATTCCATATTCATTTCAATTAAATCCTAATATTTTTTCAACTTCATTACTGTCTTCAGATTTAGAAGAAGTTTTATATATTTAACCTTATTAACTTAATTGTTTGTTTTTCCAGTTCGAGTATTCACTCAAGATGGCGAGATTGAAAAGGAGGATGTTCAAGCTGATCAATGAATATCAGATAAAACTAGCTCCCGACTCCACGGAGTCGACTTAGCAACAATTCATACAAACTATATGATGACATCCTCACACCGGACGACAATGACAGTTCTGCGAAAATCATCAAACGTCAAGCTCATCAATCCACGAACAGTACATGAAATTCTTCGTCTAAGACGTCAAACGTATCTTAAGAAATTTGAAGGTAACGTGGTCATAGAAATTCTAAAACCGAAGATAAATTCAATAAAAATATGCTTGAAATCAGTTTTTATCAAAATACGGTATCAAAAATCAGAAGAATCGGTCAAGATTTATTTATTTGTTATCATTTCAAACGTGCCTGCGTAGAAAACTGCAAAACTATTGTCAAACTAACAATAATTATTAAGCCATTATGAAAACGTTATTCTTTATTCAGTGCTAATTGTAGTATACCCTCACGTTGCTCATTAAAACTCATTAACGTAGTTCATATATTCTTGCGCTTAAAAAAAATATATAAGTAACACAAATCACAAAATTATTGAATTTACATGCATTATAAAAGTTTTCATCATATAAAACTAGCAGCTCAAAAAAAGCAATGTAAACGTTACGCTAAGCATTTTAAAAAGTTAAAATTTTCAAATCAAAGAACAAAATCTCTAGGGATAATACCCAAACCAAGTATTCTCTTGCATCAAAATCAAAATTATATAGTAATTATTTTCATAATTTTTTGAGACATTTGGCTTTATGGATTTCATTTTAAGCGTGGAATTTAATTTAAAGTATAAAAGTATGGATTTTGCTTTACCTACATGACGTTTGCGCAATCTGCCATAGTGATGTAGAATGCAATAGAAGCCATTTTCTATTAATCAATTTTTCGAATTTATCAAATATCTCCGAAACACGAGGTTTTTTTTACAAAAATAACTTCTGTAGTAGTTAAAATAAAAAGTCTAGTCTCCGAAAAAACATGTTTGAACTTGATACAACTTGGTATGGGTTGCCATATAAAAATGGGCATTGTCTTTTCCTCTCATCGAGTGGTAATATCAGCTCCATAGTGTCAGCCGTGTTCGGTAGGACGTGGTCCGAGAGACTTTCGTGAGGGTGAAAGCAGTTTGAAAGTCGGGTCGGTATTGATCGAGTGTCTTGCCCCCCGCGCCGCCCGCCCGCGCCCCCTCCAGCGCCCAATCCTGAGGATTCTCGTCTTTAATTCAACATGTAACGCTGCTATTTACTCGTTTAAGAACGCTACACAAGCTAAATTCTAGAAACGTCGCTGACATTGTAGACTACACAAAATATATACAGAAACACTATGAAACTAGTTAATAGAATCAGGCGTTACTTTGCGGAAGTCCATAATATACAATTCTATTAGACCGTTTTATTAGCAATTCCGCGTAAAGAAAAATTTAATTTAATTTTTACTCCGAATATCGCTAATAAAACGGTGTAATAGAAGTGTACACTATGATACTATGTATATGATACTATATATGACACTATGTATTTTCTAAACAGGATTATATATAGTACTAGCGGACCTGACAGACGTCCTGTAGACATGTGTTTAATTCGAAAATTTCAAGTTTTTTTGGACCAGATTGCGAATTTAAACCATCCTCGTATCACCTTGAACAAACAGCAAATAATTTTATCAAAATCGGTCCAGCCGTTTAGGAGTTCAGTGACGTACACATACACACGAGAAACATATATAAAGATTTATTTGCAACAAAACTCAAAAATAACGGAAAAAGCATTATTAGTCCGCTAAGGTGAGGCTATTTACTGATTTAAAAACGTTAAACATACTAAATTCTAAAAAAATTGTTGACATAATATATATACACAAAAATGTACACTGAACTTGATGCGAACTCCATTTCTTTTCACAAAAAACATTATAAGGAGTATAATTTGTGACTATATAAACTAAAAAAAATATTATTAGTCCGTTAACGACTCGGTATATTGTCACGTGCATTTTTTTTTAGTCACTCATTCAAAGCCACCAGTATTTAAATTGGCGTATGTTGTATTGACATAGCGTTAGTACCTTCAGTAAACCGTTCAAATTTTTCAAGGCTTTTCGATTTTTAAATTGAAAATATTTAGATGTAAAATAAAATCGAAGGATCCTTCAAGTATCTGCTGAAGTTATTTTGTGCTATAATTAAAAAAAAAACTTTTAACGCAACTTAGTATATATCGACGGTTAAAAGGCAAAGTGACTAACGAACCATTTGGCCGTTTTACAGCAGAGCAAATTAAAGTTTGAAAAATGAAATTTTAAGCTTACTTTTTTGTGGATACCAAGAAAATCTTAAAATTAAAACGACACCCCAATAAGGGTGTTTTTTATAATTTTTACCGATTAATACCGCCTGTGATACAATTTCTTTTTAATTTTAAATTACTCTACAGTAAAACAGTCAAATGGTTCGTTAGTCACTTTGCCTTTTAACCGTCGATTTATATTCATAAATACACTGAGTTTTTATTCCATATTTTTTTTATTAACAAATAACTGAAAATAATATTTAATTAGGTTTTTCGCACTTGAATTACAATCCCGTTGAAATTGTGAATAAACTGTACTTGCATTTTATAGTTAAATATTTATTATATTTGATGGATGAAGATGGTGACTAATATTGTTTATTAACCAAACTAGTATAGTTTGGTTAATAAACAATATTAGTCACCATCTTTAAGCCTATTACATCCATGACACCTTAGCGATACCCTAAAACTAAAACTTTGAGAATAAACTGAGTACATATGCTATAAATAAGAAAAGCAAAAGTAGCCGCGGGCAAAAACACATTTAAAATGCTAAAATTACATAATATCTAGAGTAATAGCTAATTATATCAAATTTAAGATTGAGCATACCCGAATTTTATTTTTATCTTTTTCGCCTTCAAATTATAACATATAAAATGTTGTCTATGACAGAAGCATAACACAAAAATCGTATTAGCGATTGCAGTGACTATAAAAAAGAAAAAGTCAAGTTCAAAAATGGAACGTCGCGCCAATTAAAAAAAAAACACGAGCGGCCCCGGATAATCGGCCGATTGTTATCGAATACTTTCACCCGTTCTCGTCTTACTCTCTCGACTTGATTAATGTGTGTACAGAGCAAGTTAATCGCCCACTCGAGGAGTCCAGATGACCGCCAGTTTGTACGTAACGCTCGCCCGTACTATACACGACAGTAATGTATGTACATACAACGGTTTTCTATACAACGTGAGTGCCAAAATAAAGATATGTTTTTAAAACAAATCTTGATATACAAATTGACTGAACGGTATTTATTCCTATAAAATGCTTAGTTACTTCCTACGAAACATACGTAATAAAAATGTTTTCACTGCTATTTCCAGGTGCTGTTATTTTTGGAACGAAAATATGACATCAGTACATTTATGGTCAATATCTACAACATATATAACAAGTTTCATTCATAACTAATTTAGGCTTACATAAAACGCAATAAATTTTACGAAAATAACATATATATGTTTACTCTTTAAACCGTGTTATAAAGACCCAAAAATATATTAATTTTATGTTATATATTATATGAAGTTGTACGTTTTTACCATTCAATAATAATATCGTAACGTCGTACAAAAACATTGACAGATTAATGACACAAAAAAATTTAAAAAAAAAACATATTTTTGTAAACTATATGGCATAATAGCTTTAGCTGAATACAAAATCAGAACCATTTAAAAATCATACTTAATATCTTTTTTTTGACAGTACCGACTCATTGTGGTTTAAACATTAGAATGGTAGAAAAAAAAATGGATCGATTTCGTCTACCCCATAAACCTAATTTCACCACTAAGCTTCCCAAAAAGGTTTCATTCCCCCTCCAGCATAATTAAACATACGGCCGACGATTTGGACATTAAGAACTGCGGTGGCTGCCCGATCGATATTTGAGACTCCTTACTTAGGGGGTGTACACTCCAGTTTTCGCAGTACCCTCGGGCGGGAGGGGGGCTTTCTTCTTTCGTTCCTTAACACCCCACGGCCGGCCAGTTCAAAAAGACCCCCGCAAACTCATCGAGGGAACCCTGCGCGGTGCTCGCTATTGTGGCAAGGGGGGTGCGGTAGCTCAGCGTGTGCCGGTTAAGTATATCTTCTTTGCTTAGTGGGCGGGGGATGCGCGCTAGTGTGAGTGGGGTCCGAAACTTTAAGACAGTTAAGGGGTCGCAATCAGAAGCGGCCAGCGCTTTTCATTAGTCGCGATGGTTATCATCTACGTGTTTTGTTTCAGAGAACTGCTTCCATTGTGCTCGCTGTACCCTTTTTTACTTGGTAGATAACCGGTGCTAGATAGGTTCTACGTGGAAGGTAGTAGAATAGTAATTTTGAGAATATTTTTTGAGTCAAGCTATATAAGATTAGCATATGTATATTATATTGAATTGAAATTCAACTTCTGTTTTCGTTAACTTATTCAAATCCAGACTAAATATGACTTCGTTTGATTTTAAATCTTTGGCTGATTGGTGCACATTATTGTCGATATCGCGCAGAGTCGAATAATTAATATTATTATATTATACGAATAATTACCATTACTGAAAAAAGTTCTTTTTTCGTCTTCTATACTTTAGTATTTCCAACAAAATCTTAATGGCTTAATGACGGATTTTGGTTTTTCTGTTATGTGTAATTTATATACCTCAAAAAATAATTCTATCAGGATGCTAACATTAATCCCTGCCCTATTTTTTTTTTATATAAAGTAAACTTCACTTATCTTAAACTCAAACAAATTACAAACGGCTCGTTTATTAAAAGAAAGATATACAAAAAAATGTGAAATTTCAGACTAACAAATATAAAATTACACAAAAAAATATGAATATATGTACTAATTTTAAAAATTATAGTCAAAATAAGATCCGGGATATTACAATACATATTTTTGGTGCGTTTGGTAGCTACAGAAAAATCCTTTAAACTTATTTTTGACAATATGGTTTCTCAACAGCAATGATTTTTCGCATATTATTGATTTAATAGGTCTGTATAAAAGCAAAACTGTTATTTAAAACACTTATGCAAAACTCAAATTATTGATATTTTCAGTTTTATAGGACAATGCCCATGCAATGCATAAAGATCAAAATTATATAGTAATTCTTTCAATAATTTATTACGACATTATGGTTCATGGATTTGATATTTGAACAGGGTTTTTTTTTCAGAAAATTTCAAAATATACAAGTATCAATTTTGTCTTACATACACGACGTTTGCACAATCAGTCAGAGAAGTGTAGAATGCAAAAGAAACTTTTTTTTATGAATCGATTTTTTTATTTTGTCAAATATCTTTGGGCTTCAAAGAGGTTTCAGAGTTTACTTTACAAAAGGAACTTCTGTAGGAGTTAAGATAGTAGGTAAGCCTGCAAAAAAAAATTAAGTTGATGCGAATTGGTATGCCATAGAAAAATGGGCTTTGTCCTTTGATCCTCTAATAATACATTTCAAAACAATTTATTAAGAAACATATTACAAAAAAAATATTTTCATTTTTAAAATAAATTTAAAAGACAAAATATTTTTTTGAAACAGTACTTACTTTGTTCTACAAATCTTTACATTACAAATCTTAATTTTCTATTTGAAACCATCAATATAATCTATATAACAATCAAATATAAAGCTTACTTCACGTATGGATGAAGTGACTTTACGGGTAAGAAATATACATCGCCAATTTTACATAAAAAAAAATAATAATTCTATTGTTAAAGTTGGACCATAAGTATACCGTTTAGACTTTTCGTATTTAGAAAATATATAGTTAATTTTTAAAAGACCGATTTAGACAGGGACGAATTAATTATTACTTATCGATTTCTTTTAACGACTTTTTTGCCAATCCCATTCAATGGACATTTCTTTATTCAAAGTGCATAGAACATTAAATTCAATTTTTAATTTTTAAATTACGTGCTGGTAAAACAAACAAAAAAATATAAAAAGAAGATTTGCAAAAAAAAATAAAGCTTCGATCCCCAATACGCAGATTTAACGAAAGATCTTTTGAACTACGAAAAAACCTAACGCCTTTCATATTTGAATGAATATTTTTCAAAGACACGTGACGGGAGTGCAGAGTGTGTTGAAAATTTGTAGAAAATCCCAGACGCTTGTAATTTAGTTAGACGCGGACTGCTTCGACGACGAAAAAATGAAATTATCCCGCGTAAAAACGTGTCAAAGAAAATGCAACTGGCTGTCAAATGTGTTTTTAAAAACGTTATGTATTAACTTTTTTATATAAAATGCTGGTAATGGTCTATAAACCGAACTCAGAACTTAAACATCTTATTCTTGTATTGAATATGTCGTACACTTTTTCTTTTAAATCATAAAGATTGTTATTTATAATACGAAATATTTGAAATATTAATGACATAACAAAGATAATAAAGTGTTTTGAAAAAAATATCTCTAGATATTTTTTTAAACTTAAATAATTATGGAGTAATCCATTTTTATCATAGACGCAAAGTTTTTGTTTTATTTGAATATTTTTACTGTCTGGAAATTTAAATAGACAATGATTTAGTGTCATGTATTCTGATTAATAAAATCATTTTATAATTGAAATGAATGAATAGCGTCTAATATGACTATTAACTTAAATGAACTGATTCAAATTAAATATTAAAATAAATTAACAGAATTAAAACTATTTTTAACTTCATTGTTATTTTCGGTAATTTTCATGCGAATTATCCATAGAGAAAGCTATTTAACAATCCAAATTAGAAGCGTTACTCCAACAAGGAGAGGAATCCAAAAAAAATTTCAAAAAAATCTAAATTTCTAAGGCATAATTTTAACACGATATACATATTCAAGGAATATTTAATAAATTTAACCTTCTAAATCAAAGCTATTTAGCCTCAACCATGTTGCCAAAAGTTCTGCATAAGTCGAACATCAAATAAATAGACTTAAATAATTATGGAGTAATCCATGTAAAATTTATACTATTTATTATGGTCTTTGACTTTAACTGCTCTAAGCGATTTGGTGCATATTTTAAATGAAGTAGTAAATAGTTGGTCGTTACTTCGTTTTATTGAATCACTAAAATAATTCAGCGTACTATCGTCAGATGCATTCAAAGATCTCTAAACCGTGTTGCACAGAATGGGTTTCGCTTTCTTTGTAATTCTTCTCCTCTTTTTCTGATTCGACTATATACCTATTTCTGCAGTAGAGTCACCTTATTAAATGTTCTAAAGATATGATTGTATTTCATGAAAAATGTTTACTTAAATTGTATATAGTCGTTCAAACTAGTACGCAATGAAATAATCTATTTATTTGTGCATTTTTGTCAACTGTCATTCTATACCTTTTTTTCTCTCAATCATTACAGAATTTATCTTGCATATCGAATAATCTAGACCAAGTATATACATTTGAAGGTTTTTTTACTGATTATGAATTTTTTGGTAATCGTAAATCTTTCGTAAATACAAATATATGATATTAACGTCTGAATTTACTTTAGCTTATACCGGATGAAAAAAATGATATCATATATGTCACGGTTTTTAACATTTCGAATCTAAGCTATGTTAAATTGATTTTAACGATAATTAAATAGAGATATAAATATATCATTAATCAAGTTCATTTGTTTTATGGTTTATAATAATTTAAAATTTGTATATCCCCGATCAAAATTCGGATACAGTCAGTGTTATATGCAAACCGCTTTTCTTTAGTTTTCACAATTTAATATATGCAACACATTGCTTAAAGCTACATACTATAATAACTTAAGTTTACTATCGGATTATTTTATTAATACCGTCTTCCCTTAATACTTATATTATGTACGTACGCTTTTCTCTGAGCCCTTAGTGATGTTCCGTGTTTCGAGGAAATCAAATTATTCGTTTAGCACGTATAAAGCATTTCGCAGAGAATTACCCTAAATAACATCTCACCATTCGACTGAGAATCTCTCAGACAGTGACTAGAAAATGCAATGGAAGGGGAAAATAATTTGCAAGCCTCGTCAGGTACGGTCAGCAGAAAACTCCAATAGATTCCTACGTAAAGTTATCCAACGTTTTTCAGGGCTCTTGTCTAATTGAAGGGTACTAAAACAAACGATCGTTTAAAAATAGTTTGCATCACTTCAAAAAAAATCGGCTATTTTTTTTATTGAAACTAGATATGGAAAATGATACGTCATTAAATCAAAGAAATAACGAAATTTAATAATTTTCAAAATATTTAACTGATAATTTGTCTGCTGACGGTACCTAAAAAGCACTTAGCTGCTTGAATGCTAAAGCAGCGGAAACGGATTTACATAAAATTCTCTTCTTATGATGTCCTGCACAACTGCACCAAACGCTTCCTTGGATGTTGCTCTTTTTACACCTACTCACGTTACTTTTGAAACAGGAACGCTTTTTTTTATCTTAATCTTCTTTTTGCTTAATAAAGCTTTTGAAGTTAACTCGGATGCTATTTCGAAATGCACGCGCAATCTGGAGTCGTTGAATTCGAAATTACTTGAACGTCACTAAGTTCTTTATTTAAAAAAGATGTCTTTTATATTGGATAACCGTTACAAATTCGAAATTGGAATAAGGCGCTCATTCATTTATAATCTTGGTTTAAATTCAAGCGGAATATGTATTTTATTATTTATTTATACTAACGCTCTCTTTCCTCCATTTTTTGCTAAAGAATATTATTTTGCTGTTAGAAAAATAATGTGAGGTTGATACAATAAAATCTTTTTGATCAAATTATGACTTTAGTAGTTTTATTTTTTTTAATCTAAGGGTATAGAACACTTGTTTGTTTTTTTTTTTGATTATCAGTGAAAAGAATTCTTGTGCTTTTTGTCATAGTAAAAACGACATAAAAATAAGTAGAAAAATTGATTAAAAATTTATTTTTGCCCATTTAAATTAGCTTTGAATTCGTTTCTAATAATAAGACTTATATTTGTGTCCGTACGTGTTAACGGGATCATGTCATCATATTGAACTTTGAAGTTAAACCAAAAATGGACTTAACCATCAGAAAGGACATATTTTGGATCAGACATACACATCAGATGTAGCGCTAAAAAACGTACCTAAAAAGATTTATTAATACCTTACAAACCTCGTTATTTCACTTATTATTATAGTTACTCAGAGCAAAAGTAATAATTCTAATGATAAATAACGCTTTAATTAATATACGTCAAATATTTGTACAAATACATATTAAATTCCAATCGGATCCTAACAAACGTATGCTTCAACAATGGCTGAATATCTCATCGAATCTAATCGATCAAAAAAAGAAAAAAAACATATGACGTTCTATTTTCAAATGTGTAAGCTGTAACGGGACGGCAACATGACGCGAACAACCGAAACGTCGCCCAATAAAGAAATTGCGAACAGTGCGACATTACCCACGGAGCTGTAAGAGTCCCGCGAAGTAAAGCGGGCTGAATACAAAACATCCCACCCCCAAACCGTCCCACCCCACCCCAACCCCGTCTTCATGCCCTTCTTCCTTAATGTGTAACAAAGACACCCCTCTTACGCTCCAATGTGTTTGTGTAGTTTTACACTGCGCCAGTGTGCGTTTAGTTGCCCCAATACGTGTAAGGTGCGTCTGTGTGCGTGCGGTTGCCAGTTAGAAATATTTCATATTAAATTTCAGGCGGCCTCCATCAATACGAAGTTGAAGTCCTCTTTCATTGTTTCATTCTGAATTCCGTTGTGTAGACTGATTGAAGGCTAAATATAATATTTCAATATTAGCGACCACTGATATAGTGTGAACCGAAATATTCTAAGGAATTTTTAAATTTTACTTTACCAAAATTAACTTTGTCTTCATTAAGAGAAATGATTGTTTGATACCAGCTATGTAATGAAAAGAAGAAAAGACATGTATAATTTTTTTCTCATACCTAATATTTTTTAGGGTTCCGTAACTCACTAGGAACCCTTATAGTTTCGTCATGTCTGTCCGTCTATCCGTCTTGGTTCGTACTCCGTTTCTGCATCGATTGGCAAGTAAATTTGTTGAGAGATGTATATTAAAGATCCGAAAATTGGTTTTTAAAATAATGTTTAATTTTTTTTTCCAATAGAGTCAACCACGAAATGAAATTTGTTGGTATTCATTTTGTCAAACGGTCGGACGGACCATCGTATTGTTACGGAACCCTTTCATGTGCGTGCCCGACATGCTCTTGGGCGGTTTATTTAACATGGGTTTTACACGATTAAATATAAATATGAACACTAAAAAATTTATCCGTCAACTTTTGATCTCGTTGAAAAATTTAATAGAAAAGTAACTTTTATTTCGACAAAATTTCCAATCAGAATCCAGCAAGTCAACACACGTACGTTTACTCGTGGAACTATATTTACTTAGAGGAAAGTCTAGGGTTCCGAGATAAGCATGTTTCTCGAATATAGACGAAGTACTCTATTTTACTTAACTTATATTAATTATTTAATTTTCATAGTATTACTGACTTTTTATTTTTATCACCTACTTATGTTATATTTTGTCATAGATGATGACGTCAAGTATATTTTTTTAATTATATAGCATCGTGAAGAGTTAATTCAAAAATAGATACAATTTTCACTAAAATAAAGTCCGAACTTATTATTGAATACCGCTGTAATAAGCTAAAACGTTTTCTTCGTCGTATTCCTAGTGTTACCAGTAACACAAAATAGAATCAGCTCGGGAGGGAAATAACGCCCGCGGGCGATGAAAAATTTTTTGTAACTTTTTACAAATTTTCTCATTTTCTTTACACCCTGTCCTCTTACTTGATGAAACGTTAAAATGCTCTTTCAAAACTCACGAAATATTATTCGATATCTCTTAACATACGAATTTAACATTTATACAGAAATACAAAATTTGTAACTCAATTTATTTACAGTACCAGGACAATGCCTAAAAGCAGTACCAAAAAATCTCATGCGACTAGATCAAAATTCAATAGTAATTATTTCCATCATTTATTATGACATTATTCATTCACGGTTTTGATTTTTGAACAGGAATTTAATTTAAAGTTAAAAAGTATTAATTTTGCTTCACATACATGACGTTTACACAATCGGTAATAGAGATGTAGCATGCAATAAAAACAATCTTCCATGAATCGATTTTATCAAAAATCTCCGAAACCCAGATTTTCTTTAGAAAAAAGATCTTCTGTAGGAGTTATTATAATAAGTGTGATCGCTAAAAAAAGTTTGAACTTGATGCAATTTGGTACAGCATGCCATTTAAAATGGGCATTGTCCTTTGGGATCTTTTTCTGGTCAGAATTTATTCGTATAACAGAAGTCATAAATTCCAATACAAACACGATCTACATGACAAATGTAATATGTTTATTTTAATAAACATTTCAGGGCATACTTAACGCTTCATTATTAACTTTGAACTAGACTGTACACAACGGTAGATACACGAAAACGGAAACGCAAAAAAGGCATTGTCCTTACACGGCATATAATTAGCATAATGAAGGCAACGCCGGAAGACATAAATCAGCCGGGGGACCCTCGAAAAATTCGCGGAGAAAATTCCTTTTAAATCTATCTTTGTGTATCTCCTGCCTGGTAAATAACAATTTTTTAAATGGTCACATTATAAGAGACAGTTCTACCAAAATAATAGTTTCAAGGCACATGCCTATAAAACTCGACGTAAAAATACCATCT
>JAOCPS010000009.1:2719714-2738690 GCA_025505425.1 Graphium colonna
AGGGGATAGGAAAAGAAAAGGGTAGACATTGCCATACGGCATTCCCAAAAGTCATGCATACTTTATTTTATGCCGACTTTATATAGGGCGGTGGTACTTTCCCGGGCGAGCACGGCCGTAAAAGTGTATCAAAAGCTGTGAAAAGATGTTATGCTCTATCACTTTTGGCTAAATTAAATTCAAACTAGGTATATATAGTAATAATGGTATGGCTTGGTATATTACCCAATTACCTATCGTGGCCACTCAGGTGCGTAACCCCATTCCCGCCAACCCCTCCATTCCGCAAATTTATTTACCTCCCCTCGTATTTTAAAGTTACTTTTGGTCAAAAGTCGATTATGACAATTTTCGTTCGGAAAGGGAAACTGAATCATAGGTGACAGATGATTGTATCTTTTCAGAATACGGATTTTTTTAACCCATACGATCACTTCATATTTTATGATGTTCCGTTATTTGATTTTGAGTTGATTTCTTTACTTTGTAATTGAATTTCTCGATTGATGATTTTACATGATTAATGAATGTCCAATTATTTTAATATATAATTTAATAATAATATACAACAGATTTATATCAGAAATTAATTCTTAAATTTCGGATTTTGTACGTTCATCATAAGATTTTCGTGACGAATCGCTATTACTAATGATCAAACGTACTCCATACTGCTCCGAAGGGCACGACCGATTTTAATGAAAAGTCTAATCCCATTTTTATATTGCTTACCGTACCAAGTTTCATAAGTTTAGATATTTTTAGAGACTAAAATTGTTATAATAAGTAAAGAAAACCAGGGATTCGGAGATATTTGATTGAATCGAAAAATCGATTCACGGAAAATAGTTTCAATTGCATTTTCCATCTCTATGACTTCGGCGGCTGTGATCAGCTGTTACGCGCGAGGCCGTCGACCCTCTCCGCTTTCGGTCTCACTCCGGCCACGCCGTGTCCGTTCGGATAAGCATGAATTACGTAATAATTTTTTCAACTTTAGATTATGTTTACAAGGTGATAAATCAATATTTATTTTTAATAATATAAGATCCTCAAATATAACGCCTTAAAGTGTTGATACATCACTACACTTATCTTTCTTTATTACAGATAATTGCTGGCTACAAGGACAGAAGTTTGTATATTTGGAAGATCCCGTTGAGTATTTTGCAAGAGATGATTTTATAAGTCACTGTATAGTATTGTAGATGCTCTTTATATGTATGTTAGTTTACATTATGGAAATGTTTAATTTTTATAGTGAACGTCTATCTTGTTTGTAATTAAACAGTTGCAAGATTTTGCCTCCTTTTATTTACAATATCGAATTGCTGCGTATGGTGCATAATAAGGTACACCGCTCTGTCTTCATAAACTCGATTTTTTTATAAACATAACCATCAATACTGATATATATTGTTTATTTGCATTAACGCTATCGTCTAGTTTATTTCTTTGTTGTTTGATGTTAAGTGATCCCGTCGCCCATGGACACCAAAACATCCGAAGAGATGTGTGTGCGTTGTCAACCTAGGAAATTGGGGAAAAAATGTTTAATGGATGGGACGGGTCGGGAATACATTTAGGATTAGGAAGAGAAAAGAGTGGGAAATGAAGAGGGGAGGAATGGTCATCCGGCTACCCAGAAAGTTTATTTTATACCGACTTTGTCTAGAGCGGTGGTACTTCCCCGGGCGAGCACTATCAATACTGATATATATTATTGTTTCTTTGCATTAACGATATCGTCTCGTTTATTTGTTTGTTGTTTGATGTTAAGTGATCCCGTCGCCCATGGGCTCCACAACATTCAAAGTTTTGTGTGGGCGTTGTCAACCTAGAAAATTGGAGAAAAAAGATTTAGTGGATAGGACGGATCGGGAATACATTTAGGATTAGGAAGAGAAAAGAGTGGGAAATGAAGAGGCGAGGAATGGTCATCCGGTTATCTAGAAGTTTATTTTATGCCGACTTTGTCTAGGGCGGTAGTATTTCCCCGGCCGAGCACGATCGTATGAGTGCAAGTGAAAGAATGTTATAGGCTCGGCACCTCGATAGGATAAAAATATTATTTTTTATATGATAGTGAAGTTCATGTAAGTATGAAATAGGTCATCTAGCGATCTAAAAAGCTGACTAGACTGTTTATTATATATACATTTGTTTTTCGCAAGTTTGATTTTCGGTATTAATATGGTTATCTTCGAAGTCCTTTGTATACATATCAAGTTTTTTTAATAGAATATCTATCATCGTCTGTAACTCGATGGCATTTACTTGACACCTCCAGGAAAATATGGACTGTTCAAAGCGAGAATAGAATTTCCCAACTCTTGAAGTTAGTAGGAAAATTGCCGTTGAATTTACGAGAGTCGAGTTGTCCGCCATATCACCCGCGACGAAACTTGCTTCTTTAATCCTTTTAAATAAAATATCTATATTAAAAGCTGAGCTTGTAGGGTACTTATTACCCTACTTTATGAAAAATAAATATATCGCGTTGCTACTACTAACATTTGACAACAAAAAGGAAATAGCACTAGCTCTACTTGATTTCGCTTTAAATTCGTCAATGCGTGAAAAATAATGGCTGCATGTTGGCTAGCGGACATATATATAGAAACTTACATACAGAAACTTCATACTTCAATTTAAAAGATGTGTGAACTCAATATCTTATGCGTAAACTTTAATATTTTATTTTATTACTGGCTCAACGATGTATAAATGATTAAAGCATAATAATAAAGATTGTATTTTGTTTCTGAGACTTACGCAAATATGAGACATTTTTAAATTAAACAACTTTACGGATATTATCGCGGTTTTTTTTTAATTTTCATGGTCACGTGTAGGACAGATGTTTGATGTCCTCGTGTCACTTGTCAATCCTGCATACCTGTTTTTATAATGTTTTTATATGCAAAAAGGTCGCTGTTTAAATGGACTCATAAACACTCGCCGCAATAAAATATTTGAGAAGGAATTAAATGTCCTTACAGGCTTTATATTGGTGCCGCTACTGTAAAAATATATACTTTAATTGCCATAAAATGTATATTAAAGTCTAAAAATACGATATCGATATTTAATATAGCAGACCCGTCAACGGGGTGTTTTGATTAAGGTATACGTTAAATTATTAAAAATCATTTATTTCCTTAACAAATTAGTACCAAAATATAACATGTGTTTGGGACTTCCATTTAAGTTTCAAGACTTGTGTTAGGAAGTCCCGCTCATCCATTTAACATAATAAAAAGGCGTTTCTGTACAAGCTACATTAATTATACAAAAAAATTACTGTGAAATATGCAAAAAAATCAGTTTGTGTTATTTAATGTGTATACTTGTGTATGTATGTGAGTATATGAGTGAGTCTTTATGTGTGTCATTGTACATATGTATTTGTAAGTGATAAGACGCGCGCAAAGTTTCTGACAGTCAGAACTTCAGCAGTTGTGTAAAGGCTATCCGTTGGAAATGTATACGGTTTAAAGTGAATAACTTTTAAGAGGGATCTCTGGGATCTTTCAACTTCTAAGAATTTACCCTTAGAAGTATACATTTTAATTATATTGAAGTAAACTATTAAATAAAATGAAATTATTATTTACGCCAGTATAAAATCCACCGGATTGGCAACTTGAGGTCAAATTTGAAAACGGTTGGAAAAAAATTCGAGTTTCTGCTCCGCGTATTGTTGAGGTAAGATTTTTGTGGTGGTATTCGAATGAAAATAATTTAAAATAAATAAACACGAATTTATATAGCATCTAAATAAAAAGTTAAAAACAATTCTACATTGATATTAATGTAAAAAAGCGTGGGGTGCTTGACATCTTTTCCGTATCTATATCGAAATATTTCTTTGTAAAATGATAAACAAATAATTTACAATAAAAAATTATTGGAACTATAAATTGAGATATAAACTACCGTAAATTGTAAAATAAAATTCAATGCCTTCGGGAATAATTTCAATGCCTATTTTCTGTAACAGATTTTGTTTTTTAAAAACAGCAATCTTGTATCTTTGATGGTATCATTTATCGAGTAAGAAATATACCTCAATTTATTTAAAACGTACGTTGAAAGTTGAGGTGTAAAAATAGTAAACTTATCGCTCCAAAAACTTTGTTTGTATTCATGTCTTAGTGATGCGCGTGGAAACAGCTTAATAACCGTTTTTACGCGCATATCAGAATATTTAAAATTTATGCTGTATTTATTTATCTAATTAGGCAAATGAACATGAAATCAGCGGCTTTTTTTTGTCGCGGGCTTCATCACTGCTGGCCAGAAGCGGGTGTAGGGTGAATAGATTTTATTAATCCAAGGTTGTCAAAACTCATTATCTCAAGTTATTAGCTAATAAATAAAAATTAAAGACGAAATTACGTAAATTATATTAGTTAATATGGATTAAGCTAGTAAATTTTCCTTTTTTAAAAATTTAAGAAGCCATCATGATTTACAACACAAGTTTACGAAACTTAACCGAAGAAGAAAAGGTAAAATAATTACGACCCAGACTTATCACAAAGCAGTTCGTGAATTAGTTATTAGTCGACAACAATGAAACCACATGATGGTCAAACAGTATTAGGAATCGAAGCAGAAGAATATGTCAGGGAAAATATAAACAAGTGTGCCGACTGAGGTTATCTTATGGATACTATGGACTTACGATATACAATAAGGATGGATAGTAAGAATATATATATAAATTTTATAATAACATGTCATGCCATTTGTTTTTTGCAAGGTTTTCTGAAAAGTCATAGTAATAAAACTTCTGAGAGGATTTGTGAAAATATAGAGTCCGAGCGAAGATATCGTCAGAAAATGTAAAGAACATATTATAGAATAATTATATTTGATTTAAAGATTGATTGTTTTAGAGATTTAAACATTGATGTAACGTTATTCTGTTTTTATAAATCTCTTAATTTAATAGACCATAAAAATTTTCTTGTTGTATGCAACAACAAGAAAATTCCTATGGTATAACCTCAGATTAGAGAGATTATTTTCTTATCTGAGGGTATAACTATATAAAAGAAGGAACCGCGTTTAAAACAGGCTTTTGAAGATTTTAAGAAAACCAGTGGATTTATTTACTACTTAGTAGGTAATATTATTAGTTATATTGGAATTGCGTCAATCAATCAATAAATCAAAGAAAAAAAATCAATAAATATCTGTGTGCATGTGGATAAGGTTTAAAGAAAATCGAACGAAATTTCAAATTCTACCTATTCGCCCCATTTTACGGTATCCTACCACTAAAGTTAGATCAAACTGGACACAATAAGCAAAATAATATTTAAATTGGGACCGTAGATTAGGAGTCCATCGTAGACAAACAACGTGACGGGAATTTTTTATATATTAAGTTTATAGAACTGAAGAATTTGTTTGGTTGAATGCGTTAATCTCGGAAACTACTGGTCCGAATTGAAAAATTCTTTATGCATTAGAAAGCTCATAAATTGAGGTAGGTTCTAGGCAATATTACATAACATCATGCTGTGACAAGCACAAATTAGTACTTAATACATTGAGAATAAATATTAAATAATAAAAACTACTGATTAAACCTTCCTTGTTTTCTATTGTAGCGCGTAGCCAGACCAGAGAGTACTGCTTTTCTTATTATTAAATATTTTAAATGTAAAATTTACTTTCGTCGTACGATTCTAAACTTCTGGCACTTGACAAACGGCATTTTTTCCCGTCTAAAGCATCATTTAATGGCATAATACCAATCAACCTTGATTGGTATTATGCCATTAGATGATTATATATATTGCTGTTACCGTTTTTCATTTGTAAGTAGTAAAAGTATATTTTATTAAAAATTTGACAAAAATAAATTAAATACTAAACATGAACCTTCGTACACAAACGAGTAAATTGGGATATAGTAGATTTAGTTTATAATTTTATTAAATCTTATTGTGAATTGGAGGTTTCGTTTCGGTTTCCTTTTTTTACACATACTTTTAAATACCTTATTGAGTTTAAAGTAAACTTCGATTTCAACTAGACATAGCTACTGTTCGATTCGATGGTAGATGTAGATAAAAATCTCACGTGGCAGTCATTGTGATCTGTATTAACTAACAATGGTTTATATTTATTTTTGATATTTTGATTTAAAAAACTCTTTTTGATATTTCGATTTGATATAATCGTTGATTGTTTATTTCACCCAAACAAACATTTACTGACTGTTTGACGCATGACACCGTCCATCATTCGAAATACAATGGAATACCTGTGTGATTCTATCTTTCCAAATATTGTAAAATTTTAAATTATTTGTATTTTTGGAGCTTGGGAATAGAAAATTATAAATGTATCCTGTGACAGTTTACAGGATACATTTGTAGTTTTCTGTAATCTGACCAAAACTTTTGATTTTGTGATACACAAGGCTTTGGTCAAGAATTTAAGCCATTATGGTGTTAGATATGCCGCACTCAAACCTCTGACTTCTTACTTAAGCCGTCGAACTCAGAAAGTGGATGTGAATGACAAGATATCTTTCGGAGCTCCGGTGTGTATGGGTGTTCCACAGGGATCAATTATCGAACCTTTTCTCTTCCTCATCTACATAAATGACTTACCACACATTGTTAATAATAAACCTGAGATAGTATTATTTGCTGATGATACCTCTTTATTATTTAAAGTTAAACGACGTTCTTTATGACGATGTAAATAATACTCTTTCACAAGTGGCTAAATATTTATTGCTAATAACTTACTTTTAAATAATAAACAGACAATGTATAAAAATTGTGTAACCTAATGTCATAGAATTAAAAAACCTGTGGTGTCGTGAGACACCAGAATGGAACAAAGTTTCTTATGATAAAAAATATTTATTTCAAGATCTATTCGAGATATTAAGAAAATAATTATTCGAGTATACATTTTTTATTACAAAATTTTCTTAACGCCTTTATTTTGTTTACTGTGATTTATAATATTTTTATACATAGAAACAGCCATTTATTTGAATAAGATATAATAATAATAGCAAACTGCAATTATAATTATAAAATAAACACATTAATTAGTATATAAAAAAATAATTAATTCATTAATAAAAAAACAACAAATAAAGTAGAAAATAAAAAACCGTGCAGTGTCCTGGGACATCAGATAGAAACGAAGTTCCTTATTATAAAAATATTAATCTCAAGTTCTATTCGAGGTATTAAGAAAATGATTATTCGGCTATATATTTTATTATGATTTTTTAATCGATAAAAAATTAACTTAACCCCTTTATATCGTTAACAATTATTTATATAAAAAAAATTATAATATGCAAAGAAACAGCTATTTACATAAATAAAATATGATAATAATAGCAATCTGCAAGAATAAATAAATAAAAATAGAAATAAAAAAATTAAATAAATAAAAAAATTAAAAATACGCCAAAAATAATTTTGAAAAATATATAATATATGTATAAATAAGTATATAAATACATTAACCGTCATCCTCCGTAGACTATACATTAGACACTATACGTATAGCCATCATACATGGGAATGCTCGCCAGGCTGCGTCCCAATTGCGGGGGGTGGGAAGCGTATGCCGCCGCCTGTACGACGGCGTAGTATTGTCTAAGGTGCTCTACGGAGCGCCCATATAAGCGGCGAGGCCCTTGAGCGCGAATAGCATGGTTCTGCAACGACGTGCGCAGCGGACCATGGTTCAGAGGGCCTCCCTGGCGTACCGTATCGTGTCGTACAAGGTAGCTAATATTCGGGAGCCGACCTACTCCCTTACGCAGCTTCTTACTGGCACGGTTGTTTCAGCCGTTTCCTCTGGGAGGTTGTGTGGGGATTGAGTTTGATCCCGGGTGTCTCCACTGCGCGTTCAACGTCGTGGACACGGCCAAGCCCACGCTCGCCGTGTGCAGGGGCTGGGACGCCCAACGCGACACGCTCATTGGCGCAGTGGGGTGGGACTTGTCGCTGTCGGCTGTCGTCCGGGCGGGCAGGCTAAACGGTGGCGCCACGCAGGGCCACGGCTAGGGCCGCTAGCGTACGGAGTACGCTGCGGTCCTACACTAGACCACACGCGGCAGTCGGAGGATCTGCCACGCACAATGTTAAGGATGCCCCCCAACCCCACGCCGTTCCGAGAGGGGCATCATAGGGTGAGCGAAGGGGCTTAATTTCTAGCCCCTCCATACACGAGTCGAGCCCGAAGGGGCTACCCTAGCCGGGCCGTGGATAAACTAACGTAGATACCACGGCCCGGTCAGGCGAACAAGAAACACCGCGGGGCTTAGTGGGTAATTTGGCATTTGACTGAGATCCCCACACGAAGCCCTCCCTGCTGCCCCTGCAGCACGGACGGCGAAGTGAATAAAGACATTCCTCGCGATAAAAAAGCCATCATACATAGACTACACGATAAATCTTACGTTACGGACGTTTTTTGCCGACTAGGGTACAGCGTATACCTCCGCAACGCCCCATAACCGAATTCGTTTCAATAAATTAATTAATTAATAAAAAAAATAATAAAAAGCCATCCCTCGCAGACTGTACATTACACTGTTATAATCATCATACATAGATTATAGATACTATAAATCTTACGTTACGGATGTTTTTTGACGGCTAGGGTACCCTAAGCAACGCCCGAGGAATTTCGTTCCAAAATTAATGTGATTTTAGATGGGAACGCGTTAGACCTTGTTGATTCGACAGTATTCCTTGGCATAACAATAGATGCGAAACTCCAATGGGGCCCTAATATAAATAGACTTACGAGTATACTTAGTTCAGCAGCCTATGCCGCTAAAAAGAAGCAGTTATCCGATGTAGATACCGCGCGTCTAATATACTTCAGCTATTTTCATAGTATAATGTCCTATATTATTCTACTTTAGGAAAACACAGCTGATATCGATACCGTGTTTATCCTCCAAAAGAGCTCTTCGAGCAGTCTATAACCTGGGCCCCAAAAAATCTGTAAGAAACTTGATTAAAGAAATAAAAATATTGGCTGTTGCTTCTCAATACAAGTAATGTATGTGCATAAAAATAAACATTTATTCCCAAGATATTGTGACGTACATGATGCAAATACTAGGAACAAGCATAGATTCATTCCTTCTGTCATAAGACTGGGAAGGATAAGTACGTCTTTTATGGGGCAATTTATACGCTTCTACAACAGACTCCCAGAAAACGTTCAAAATATGTCTGTTAGTAAATTTAAAAAAAAATGTTAAGAAACATTTGTGTATTCAAGAAAACTACAATATCAATGATTATCTAAATAATAACACATCCTGATAATGAACTGCTCACTACAAGTTCTTTCAAATAGATTTAAGGATTACATTTGTAATACATATCATAATTAAAAAATAAATTTTTAAACATACACAAAAAATACTGATCCCGCTGAGTTTCCTACGCGGGTTCTTCTTAGGTCATTGGCATTACTTTCCGATCCGGTGGTAATAATTTGGCAATCATTAAAAGCCATTTCATTTCAATTATTGAGTTTCTTAAGAGTGTGAAATAGTGAGTTTCAATCGAGAAAACCACAACTTGATTGTTGCAGGCACATTATTCCATAAAAGAGATGTTAAGAGTTCCTGACTTACAATTCGTTATATTTACGTAAGAACTATAAAATACAATACTCCATAAGCTATTTTTTCCAGCATGTATTTCTTGCTATATGTTTATAAGGATAAAATAAAAATATAATTTTAGTTTACATGTTAAAATTATTAGTTTTATAAAAAATAAGGAAATACATAATAAATTTATACAGTCAAACGATAGATCTAATTAAAGACGGAAGTTTAAAATAATGCGAATATATTTTTATAATTATACATTGTTATCTTAATAATATTAATATATCTTAAATCATAATACATATTATACAAATATATAATTGCAAATAATTGAATTCAAAGACGCACTTATTTCTTTGCAAATAATTTTAGAACGCAATTTAATATTTGCCAAGTGGCACTCCTGCTGCCATGAAATGAATTTCTGACTTAACTTACGTCAGTGTGGGTGTTTCGGTGTCGGCAGCCATTATTCTACGTATTTAAATTGTAATTTTTTTGCTGTTTAGCGTTTAAGTACTTTCGAAACAAAGAAATTAACAATTTGTTATAACTTCTTCAAAGCTATAATTTTGGCTGGGACGTGTTTATATAGTGATAATGAATCCAGAATAGTAAGTACACACTTTTGATTCGTGATCTTGTAAATCAAGGATGGGCTAGAAATTATAAATTGTACTACTTTTATTTGGAACACTTTCTTATAGATGTAGTGTCATGTGTATTTTGTCTTTTACTTAAATTATTTTGTCTAGTGAGATGAAAAAAGTAAAGACGGAGCTGGTGACTCATTACGTACTCAGTAAGGACTATATCAAAAGTTGTATGTTAAAATCTTCGTGAATGGCGTACTTGTAATCGAACAACGTATTTGAGCGCTACAATTTTCTTTGTTCTGACTGATTATTTTCTATAAATATTACTAACTTATATATTTAATGTCAAGTGATTTAATCCTCCTTTGTTCAAAATAACAAAGATACGCCTCCTTAGTGAGGTCGATTTGATACCTGTATGTGGTGCCATTGTTTATTTACGCCTCTGATACGTCTATCAGTTTTTTTACTGGAATACAATGACAGATATTATACTATTTTTGATTATAAAATAAAACCATTACCCTTTTCTCCAATAAGAACTACGTTGCTGTTTTCAGCGATTATTTGTTCAAACTTCTTCTCATCGGTGACTCGGGTGTGGGCAAATCTTGCCTTTTACTCAGATTTGCTGATGACACATACACAGAAAGCTATATAAGTACAATTGGTGTGGACTTTAAAATAAGAACTGTAGAACTGGATGGGAAGACAATTAAGTTACAAATATGGGATACAGCTGGACAGGAGCGATTTAGGACTATAACTTCATCATACTACAGAGGAGCACATGGAATCATTATAGTTTATGACTGCACAGATCAGGTATAGTCATTTTTATTGTATAATAATTATTGTAGTTAATGACTGTCCATATTTTGCTTATACATACATTCATTAAATCAATTAATTGTGTAAACAAATATAGTGATTTAATCATTATATTTCTAATAATTTATAAAAAAAATAAACTAGCTATGCTGTTAGTTTAGTGCATTTTTACTTTGAATGATTGTGCTAAGTGTGTGTGTTCTTAATATTGTTAGTAATGACACAGGTAAATAAAATAATTGAAAGAACTTGTTAATACTAGAAAAAACAATCAGTTTGTAATCATATTCATTTATATTTAGGTTTTGAAAATAATATAATTTTCAAAACCTCATAATTTTTACTATGAATTTTATACATTAAGGCTTCTGGCACAATTCCAAAATGTTAAACATAGTTCAAAATGTGTTGTTAGTAAATAAGTAAACAGGATTAAGTTTGTTGAATGTCAATTTGCCTCTTATCTATAAATAAGAGCGTGTTTAAAGTTATTGCTCTTAGTTAATTTTGTTTAATTTTTTTTGTCTGTTAATCCGCTTTAAATGTTGTTGTTTGGTTTGTAATAATAAATTCTATTAGCAAATCTTTATTCATATTTAGTTTGACTTTGCACAAAATAAAACTAAATATGAAATTGAATACAAAAGAATTAGACATTTATTGCTTATATAAAGTTAATCATATAGTGTATTACTATGTACTTTGAGAAACAAAGATAATAAAAAGAACATGTAAGGAAAAAGTCATAGAAGGTAAAATAGTGGCCAAATTATAAATAAATATGATTTATCACTCTAAAACTAATGTGACCATATTTTTTTCTTTAATTATTTAGAATGTATGTCATAAACATCAACAAAAAATTTTACAGGATTCATTCAGCAATGTGAAACAATGGCTGGAAGAAATAGACCGCTATGCATGTGACAATGTGAACAAGCTTTTAGTTGGGAACAAGTGTGATCTCACCACCAAGAAAGTTGTCGACTACACTACAGCTAATGTAAGCTTCCTGGTTTCACCTTATTTGCATTTGTTTTAAATAATATTCTATATGGTATGATCTGATTGACTTACAATTTTTATATTAGCAATAAAACAAACAATTGAAGACATATTTCATAAGGGACCAATTCTCATTACTTGACATAAACCTGAGTTCAATCCCCGGTGCTTTTGTAATTACAATTTTAAGCACTGATTTACTAGATGGCTCTGCAGTGTAGGGAAATATTATAAGGAAACCTGCATATCTACAAAATAATATTAATATTGCTAAAATATGTCAAGTCCTCTTATTCACACTGGGCCTTATTCTAAAGAAAGCTTTAGTCCAGCAGTGGGATAATTTAAAAATATGTTGATAATTGACTTATTATAAACAATGATCTTCGATTTACATTATGGGTTTGAGAGTGCCTCTGTTGAATTTCAAAGATTTCCAGCCATTTTGTAAAACAAAATATTTGCATTTGCTGTATGGTTAAATATTATATATGGCAATATTTTTATGTTGCTTCAGTATTGTAAATTAATTCTTCTTTACTTCATGTAGGCGGCAAAAGTAGCATTTAGCAAAGCTTTACAGATACATTATAATAATATTTAACTTGGTTTTTTACACTTTGTAATTTTTGTATTTCTAAATTAAATATTTGGATCAACAAGTTTTCATATCTCAGACGCCAAAAAAAATGGAGTTCTGCCATCAAGACAGCAATATTTCACTACATTGGGAGTTAGTTGGTTTTCGGATATTCATTTAATCAAAGAATTTTTATCTCTTGGTCTAGTCTTATAACTGTGACATATAAAGTTTACAAAAAAATAGTCCCTGACGAAAAGTGTAGTTAGCTGGTTTGCAAATTAAGGTATTATATGTTTGTTTTTAGGATTTCTATTATTTTTTATACATGTATTGATATGATTTTCTTTGTTTTTATAACATATGTGAATTGTATCAATATATTTTGCATTCCCATTTTGTATAATTAAAATTTGTAGTATAACATTTGTAACTCATTGTACCCACGAAATAAAGCGATAGTAACATTTGCTGCCAGATAATTCCTGATGTGTTACTGCTAAACAATATATAACAAATGATAACCTCCTGCTTCTTGGAAGTTGTTTAAAAGTGATGTATAAATGATTACATTTGCAGCAATATGCGGAGCAGCTGGGCATCCCGTTCCTGGAGACATCGGCGAAGAACTCGACGAACGTGGAGCAGGCGTTCATGACGATGGCGGCGGAGATCAAAGCGCGCGTGGGGCCGCCGTCCGCAGGCGCGCCGCCCGGCCAGGCAGTCAAGATTGACCAGGGCCGCCCCGTCGACACCGGCAAATCTTCCTGCTGCTGAATGGCCCCACGGTATACCACACCCACCAATCATGTATCCACTTTAGGCGCGATTCGTACCATAAAGCCATTTACATGCAAGTCCTTGCTGCTGAATGACCCATATTACACCACTTTCACCAATCATGTATGTGCTTTTTTAATACATACAACAATAATGCCATTCAAATGTTGTCCTCGGTCTGGTAAAATATTGTAAGTTAAATTGTATGAATGAATTCAACTGTCCGTGACAGTTAAGTTCGGTTCCAAGCTCTTTTTTGTATTGATAACATATGGGGATAAGCACACACAAAATGCAAATGGTGTTATGGGGCCCTTATAAATTGTCTAACAAACTACACTAAAGTAAATTATCCCACTGCTGGGTAAAGGCCTTCTTTAGACAGAGGGCGTAGGGAGTAGTCCATCACGCGGCCATAGAGCGGATTGGCGAACTTCGATCTTAATAAAACTATTAACAGCGAGACTGTTAAAATAAATATAAGTGGAAAGATCAGTAAGAAGAGGCAAAAATTATTGAACAAATGTTTTATTTTCAATTTTAAAAATAAAAACAAGTATTTAGAAAGATTTATATATATACAATCTTTTATTTTAAATTAGCAGACTCATCCATGTGTTGCTGTGGCTAAGGTATACTTTAAATTATATTGTAGTAAACTATTGCATACAGTGAAATTATTATTTACGAATAAAAACTGAAACTTTATAGCAGGTATAAATCCCAATACAATTAGGATTTGAACTTGAAGCCAAATTTTAAAATGATTCATAAAAATTTTCGATTTTATTCTCCGCACATCGTTGAGGTTAGATTTTTTGTAGTATTTGATTAGAAATAGTAATTTAAACTGTTAAAATAACTAAAAAAAATAATTTTTAAAAGTGAATAATAATTCTATATTAATATTATTGTAAAAAAAAGCATGGGGCGCTTTATGACATAAGTTCCAATAAAAATATTGCAACTATAAAGTGAGATATAAATTAACTATCCTAACATATAAGTTAGAACAAACTGGGCACAGCAAAACTTGGTTAAAATTGTTTCAGGAGTTTGTCATGGACAAACAATGTGACACATAATTTTGTATATTAAAATTATACAATTTTAGTGTTTAATTTAGGTTGTATAGGATTGTTTTTAACACATTTTAACTTCTAAAAAGGAAGAGGTTCTAGATTTGGAAGTTTATTTTTTTTTTTGGTATGTTTGTGCATAACATCCTCCATCTCTAGTAAACCTATTTTAAAGATATTATGAAAGAATATTATTTCTTATTAGTTCCATGATAAAGAATTAAATATTTAAAAACACTTTTTCATTTTAATTTTCTGTAATGGTTGGTCAGGAGTAGTGCATTGTTCTTTTCTCGCAAAGCTGAATAAAATGAAATATATAACAACAATGTGTCATAAATGTTATATTGTAAGTTGATATTTTCTGTATTTATTAATTTTGTATGTTTAATATATAATAATGGTAAATTCTTGGTTAACACCATAGATTTATCAAAATGTTGTTTCTGTCTCTCCAACATGGCGACAAGTGCTTTATTGAATCTTAGAATCTATCATAATAAACATAAACACTCATTTATTAAATTACTACAAAAAAATAAATATTTTTGTGAACATTTTTATTTGTTACATATTTTTATTAATATAACTCTTAGTTTTTCGTTTGGTGTATTCCACATTTCCACAGCTTCTTGTTTTAAATTACGTTAAGTTCTGTTTCTTAAATTAATGTTAATGTTAATTTAGAGATTAGAATAGAACAAATAAATTTCTTACACCCATTCATCTTGAAAACCACACTTGTTATATTGAAAAATCTAAATACAGGTGTCACAAAGAAATCAGTTTATTTAAAGACATTCTTAATTAAATAGTTGATTGTATCGTTTTTAACTTTTGTGTAGTCAGTATTTTGAATGTTTAATGTGATGTCGACAGCAATCTTTGCAAATGACTACTTGTTTGCTTCTGACGAGATTTACTTACAAATACTCATTAGCGTATAGCAACATACATTGTAGAAAAATTTTGTGTTATCGTAGTCTATAGATTTCACTGGCGAGTCACTTTAATACTTTAAGAAGTTGTATGTTAGGGATTTATACATGAATGATATAAATATTATTAAAAATGAATCTTTTTTTACCATTGAGTAAACATAATAATGTATAGTTAAAAAAAATTATGTAATTCATGCTCATCCAACGTGAGACAAACAAACAGTGAGACGTATGGCGGAAGGTGGGGGTCGACGGCCTCGCGCGTACCAGCTGAACACAACCGCCACACTATTCATTTACTGAAAATTTTCGACCAAATCTATGCTCCTTTAATATCGTTGGTGATTAACCAATCATCCCTGTATAGTAAAAACTTACTTAAGCTTAATTATAATGGGTTTAGTATTTAATGTTACGCAGATTGCTCTAGTATTTTCTTGCTTCCAGGCTGGCGGCGAGACGCAGATCAAGTGGATGTCGCGGGCGCCGGCCGCCACACCCGATACACAACAAATGCAATTACCACAAAATAAAAAAAAACTTTCACGATCGCATCCTTATTATAAATAAATGATTAAATAAATAATTTAAAAAAGGCAAATAGTGTTGAGCGCAGTCGGGGCGCTGAATAACTCTACGTTACTTCGTAAGCTAACTCCTCTTAAGTTGCTGTCGTCCGATATATTATTGTTAGTTTAAAAAAAAGGAAGACGTGGTGAAATGGATGGGGTGTATGTTTATACATGTTTATATATATAATGAATATCGTAGGTTAATTTTGTGCTGTATTCCAAGACGGCTAAAACGGGCGATCGCGGGGCGCGAGTGCGCCGAAGAATTTATTGAGCGCCGAAATTGACCGAGTGTCGTAATGGTACGGAGAAGCAATGTTCCCAGTTGATGTGAACGGAATTCAGAAAGAACTCTATCTACGTCTCAATGCTGTCCATTAAGAACTCGGTAGGCTTGCTAATTTCTTTTCTTCTTATATTTTTTACTTTTAAAATTATCCAGCTTCGTCGTAACTAAGTTTTCACACCACAGTACTAAACATATGAAATGTTTCTCTTTGCACTGGGTGTTATATATAAATATTTGATAACTGAGTGTCCCGGGGGTTGTGCTGTGTTCAAAATTTTGTGTTGAAACTCTCATATTTACTGTGTAGTGACGTTAAAACACAAAATTGTAGATATAGCATATTATTGGCCTTAGATATTTTAGACAGATGTATAGAGTTTTAGTGGCCGGCAATCAAACCCGAATGGGAGAGTAGTATTAAAAGACATATTCATATACCGACGTATGTCACAGCGACTGTGACTTTTCCAATGTTAACAACGGTGCAATGTTTTAGATATGCGACATAATATATTTAAAATTCGCCACAGGTTTGTGAAGTATAAAAGCAGCACGAAGATAGATATTGAAATTTATGCATTGGATATAGATTATTTTATTCTCTCGCAATCTTGTAATGTAATTAACTCGAGTCGTTATTTTTGTACTATTACGTCAGGTTAAGTTTACCTACTTAAATCAAAACCGCTAACCCACTGTTATTCTGTATTGAGGGTTTCTTAGAAATTAAAACAGTATGCTATTTAAGGATGTTTTATTTTAGAAATATTAAAACATATAAATATAATAAGGCCATCCCTAAGGCAAGGAGTGAAAATGATGAGACAATTTATTAAATAAATATATTTAAACTACAAAAATCTCTTAAATCTTCTAGTGAGGGTTTGATGGATCTCCAAGTCCTAAGAATAGTGTCAATCAAGTCATCTTTCAAAGAAAAACAAGTGTATTCTCATTGAAAATTACAAAAACCGACATCAAACGCCTAAAAGTGTACTTTCGAAACATATCTTCCCTGTTATATGTTTTTAACAAATAGTTAATCCGATTTTTATAAAAATTTTGTGGCACTATTCAGATAAAAATTGAATATTTAAAAAATGGCGTGTAAATTGATTTAAAACCCCAAAATACTGAACCGATTTTTCTGAAAATTTTAAGGGATATTTCAAAAGAATTCCCTAAAAAAGAATTTTTAAACTCATAAGTTCATAAATGGCTAAGGTACGCGCAAACATACAAAGAAAAACAGAAACGTCTAAATTGGAACCCCCCTCCTTTTTGAAATCGGTTAGAAATAAGTCAAAAATCAATATAAATACTTTAAGCCTATGGTGCCGGAGACAGACACTACAATTTAGACCAGGATTAATAATACAAAAGATCAAGAATAGTTAGATTTGGCTTTGCTTTTTGATGAGGGAATGCGGTAAACTAGACTTCAAGATTTCACTATTGATAGGCACTGGTATACTTCCGGCTCTACGTACAGAACCTTTGAAGCGGTATGTGCCTGTAAACTTATACACTATCTATCCACTATAGATTAGCCAACGAACAACTGGTAGATTATGTGACAATCGCTAAGTGTCTAGCAAAAGTGGTCTAGATGTAAGTTAGTGTCTTCAAGATTTCTAATATTCTATATTGTCAATAATAGTTCTTCCACAGAAAACATTAACAGGTGATATAGGCTCTATTTAGCAGCAACACCGTAGCATGTATTCGTAGTCGTGGCAAAGACCATGTAAGTTGAGTGGACATTGCAAGAATTGTGGACACAGCACTGGCAACTTATCTGTTGAAGAAAGCATTTGAAATATTTATTTATTTTTATTACACCAGTCTACTTCGTAATCCTAGTAGCAGTTCGTTTGTTATTGATTTTCTTTTAATTAAGTAGAGCAATCTCACCGTCTCATCTCTCATCTCTCATATTACTGGGAATAAGCAATAAGCATTTGTAAACCTATATTGTAAATAGTAATAAGAATACCTAGTCGGTCCCAAAGTACAGTCACTGGCACATAATTTTTAAAATTCGAACATGATTTAATGAAAATATTACTGCATTCTTTTTTTGAATATTTGACTATTATTTAAAAAAAACAATAACCGCCCTTTTTCACGATGGAGTGGACGTTAAAAGAAAACCGAATAGCCGTTTTAGCGTTGCATCGCTGTGGGCAGACGCCTAGTACCATATTCAAGTTGCTCAAATTTTTTTATATTACGCTTAGGTTTGTGTATTGTACTATTGATAGGTACAATAAAGTCTCCAGTGTTGAGGACAAGAAAAGAATTGGCCAACCACGCTCCGCAAGAACACCAGCAGTGGTCAAAGCTATCAAGGCGCGCATAACAAGAAATTCGGCCAGAAAACAGTAGTCGAAAACGGCATCAGCGTTGCAGATGGGTGTCAGTAGAAAAACAGTTAAAAAGGTTTTAAATGAAGACCTTTATCTACAAGCATACAAAAAAACAAAGTGTTAACTTACTTACTTAATAATCGTCTAAAAGCAATAAAGCTTAAAAGATCCCGGGAGTTATAAAGCGGTACGCGAAAAACCGATACCGTGATATCCTCTTTAGGGACGAAAAAAAATTCGATATTGAAGAGAAGTACAACAAACAAAATGATAGAGTGTACGCTAAGAGCTCTGAAGAAG
>JAOCPS010000009.1:2818504-2837642 GCA_025505425.1 Graphium colonna
ATTAATCCCACTGAGGTTTTGGCTTTTGTTCCGAACCGTTGATAGTTTTTTTATGAAAATCAATAAGCAAGTGATATGATTTCTACGTTGAATAAAGATATTTTGATTTTGACCCAGGACCGAAACAATTACTTGTAGGTCGTACAAATAATTGTTCCAAATGGGAGTCGAAACCAACAGAACAGTTAGTACTAAAAGAAAACATAAATGTACAAATTTTTTAGGTAATAATTTTTTTCTAAAGCCTTTTTATAATCAAATGTTAGCAAATTGAAAGGTTGTGTTATACGAAATTTTGGCAAGTTACTTCCAAAGAAAAAACTGAAACACATTAATAAAAATGACCATGGTCACAGAATGATTAAAAACCATATAAACATGTTCATTTTTAAATAAGAGAATAAAAAACTTGTGGTTTCATTCATTAAAACTAGGTGAAAAGAGTTACCTTTTTATATTATGGGGATAATAATAATACTGTATAAAATGAGAATTTAAGACGGTGCGTGTCCACTCACCACGTCCGTGAGCCGCACGGTGTGTCCGAAGTCGAGCACGATGTAGCGCCTCGCGCCCGAATGCATGCGCTCCACCACCAGCGTGTGCTGCGGCGGACGACACACCAGCGCCGCCCACGGGATACCGCACTCCTCTTGCTCCTACAAACATCGCCGATTACAGCCATAGTACAGCCTCAAAAAGCTTTCAATCCTATATATTAATAACAACTATGTATCATTGTTTATTAGTTAGGTTTCCACGGGCTTATCAGATTACTAGAAAATAAAGGCAGTGCATATATCAGAAAGGCATGTCATAATGTATCATAGCCGGTCGTACACCTGATCTTTCCTTACTAGAGGAACAAAGTACACTAATATCGTTAAGCACTTATACATTATCTGTTGCATGGTTAGTTAATATCCAGAGCTGATGAGTATCTCGCTCATTTTGCTCAGCAGAATTTGCCTTTAGAGGTGGCAGTAGCTTACTCACATAAACATTTGCATTATAACAATGTAAATTTCTGACGTTTCATAACAACGCGTATGAGTTATAAATAAAGATATTTTGAATTTGTAATTGTTCAAAGATCACTGGAACCCAAAATGGGCCGAGAGTAGGAGGAACAGTCTCATGGTAATAAATAGCTTATTATAAGTTACAACTTAGAAACCGTATTAATGGTATAATACAGCAAAATTAGAAATCCTATTTGAGATAATATTCTTTTTCACAAAAATAATAAATTAGATATATTCCGGAAAACGAGTAAGAGCATAAAATAGCAAAGTTGATGATCTTAAAACTGCTCAATAGATTCTTTTAACTGATAAAAAATAAATATGGCTATTCTGGATTATCTTTTCTATAAAACTTAAATGGTATTCGTAATTCTTAAACGGCTCAAACATTTTATGATGAAGAGTAGAAACGAGTACACTTGTAAGTATATTGTCAATCTACCAGCAGCAGAATGATTGATATTTAGGACTTCATTCACATAAAAAATGTCGTTTACGGTAGAACATTACCTCTAGTTTAAATGTGTGGTTTTACAAATATTTTTTTTATTTATTTAATTGCAAATTAACAATGGACAATGTACCTTAAAGAATGTGTCATCAGAAGCCTCAGGTTTTTCTTGTGGGTCACATTCCATCATTGAGCTTTCGATGTCGTCAAGTGAGTCGGCATTTTGGGATGATTGTTTCGCCTGGCCCTCCTTTACTACTGACCATAACTAAAACGAAAATGTAGCAAATAAATATTTATTATTAAATAATTTATATTTACATTGCAATATTATAATTTACATTGTTATCAGATATTTAAACAGGCATGAATTTACATGAAAAACCACCAGTTGCGAAATGAGTAAATCTAAAGGATGAATGGAGAGTCATCTGTGTCGTAATTTCTTTTTTTATTTATAATGTCTGTGCAGTACTTTATCCTGCGAACAAATCGGCCGCCGTGATCATGAGGACATAGTTATTATTGATATAGGGATATAGGCAAGATGACCGGTTGTTGAATTGGTTCCGACTTCGTAAGCCGTGCGTAAGACTCCCTCATGGAACAAATATATTATAACTGGGGCCGGGTGGCCCGTGCCCTCCCCAGGATGGTCAAGTGCTCACATGAGCTTGCACATGTGCAGTGCTTGTGAGATGTACCTGGTGGGCGTCCGGCGGCAGGGCGCTGACGACCGGCGCCTGGAGCCTCGCGGCGGCCGACTCCAGCTTGGTGCCGTCGGAGGCCACGTAGCTGCTGACGTGCAGCGCCAGTGCGTCCGCCGCGCCGCCCGCGCCGCACGGGCCCGTCGCCCACCACGCGCCGCCCTTCGCCTCTGCAAGTCACGCTTCCTTTACTGCCCACTGCTAACGCTCGAGACAAACATAAGCTCATATGTTCGACCGTGTGTATCGTTTATGTGACGATTTTTCTGCCTATAATTTAACTCTTTTTATTTCAACACTAAAATAATTCTTAATTCTGTCCAGTAATTCCTAAGAATAGTGCGTTTAAAAAAATATAAACTTTATAATATTAATATATTCTTCCGAATAGAGTGGAGTACATATAGAATCGACATTTCTCAAAATTTACTGAATAAAATGACCTTACTAAACCTAATTGCAATTTGTATATTACTAGACGCATTTTGAGTCAAAAAAAATTACATCGATTATCAATAATAACAATATCACATTCATTAAATAAAAGGTTATAAATAACATATTTTATTGTCTCCTGTAGTTAACATACCCAAATCAGGTGGCAAATTGAGTAAGTCCTTCAGCTGGTAATCAGGCTTGATGGTAGCCGGATTGTTGGAATCATCAGAATTAGCATTAGGATAAGAGGGAGCGTTGGCGGCGGCGCGACCCAGCTCGGGGCCTTCAGTCATGAAGATGGTACGCTCCAAAGGCAATCCATACAAACCAAACCTAATAACACAATAATTGATATTTAATGATATTATATCAGTCAATATTTTCGTGATGGAAAACTAATTTGTCAGGTTTTTATAAATTTTCAAGGCCGTTTCTTACAAAACCATAATGCTTTACTTCTATTTATTAATAATACGAATAGTAGTAGCAATATAAGAAAAAATATAATTTAATATTAACTTATAATTCATTATAAACAATACATAACAAAACAACTATTATTTTCTATTAAAAAAACTTCACAAAATCAGTTAATTCTGACTTAATTTTTTTTCAACAAACTAATGAACCAAGAAATAAAAAAAATAAAATAATTAGTAATTCTTATAAGAACTCTTTTTTAGAGAGCAAAGTTTCTAATAGTAGTAGGACCATCATTAACGATATTAGATGTCCGAGCGACGTGCCTGGCGCGCAGCAAGTGATGGTAGAGGTCAGGGCGCGCCTGCAGAGTCGTGGCCACCGTGTGCAGCAGCGCGGTGCACCGGGCCACGAGGTCGGGCGCCGCGGCCTTGGGCAGCGCGTGCTGCGCCAGCGCCACCAGCCACCGCAGCGCGCCGCCCGACGAGCACGCGCCCGCGTACGGCACGCACGCCAGCACGCTGCCCGACAGCCGCTGCTCGAACCCGCACTTCCACGGGCGGGGGAGCTGCTTCACGCCCCTGGAGGATTCATATGTACAGCACATCTTACAGCATTAGCTGCATTAGGCAGCTTAACCAAAGCCATCATGAAAGCACCCAGTTTTACGGTCGGTTGCTGGGCAACCATTTCCAATCCTACTCCTTCCATTCGAATCCTATTACTTTCCTTAATCTACCCTTCTACCCAATAACCAATATTACAATCATCGCATGTTACAAGAGTACAAGGACGACATCATTTCCAGGTGATCCATCTGCTTGTTTGCAGTTTTTGTGAAAATTTTGTGGGACCATTTCGGAATAATTTCCATTTAAAAATCGGTTTATAAATGGCTGAGATATGCGCGAACATACATAAAAATGAATAGAAACATTGATAATTTTTTGAGGTCTGTCAAATAAAAAAAAGAATCCACGTCAATTTCTACATTCAACCGTATTGTGTATACAGAGGCACATACGGATTATTTCTTTTGATCGTGTTCATTTGAAACTAGAACATAACTTTTAAAAAAATATATTATATTTTTTATTCTGCTCGTGTTAGAAAAATTTTAATTCTTAAATAGGTTAAAAATTCGAGATAAAATTGCAAACTTAAACATAGTATTGCCATTTCGGTAATTAGCTTGTAAGTCTTCTTTTACTAACTGTATTTCCTTATTTTATTACTATATCGATACCCTAATTCGCAATACAGTTAACTCTACTCTCGTCAAAAACGTGGAGCTCGCAAATACATGATTTGTAACAAATTAAAATCTAATGTTGTCTCTTTTTGTTTTTAGTTTCAAAAAAATATTAAAGTTTTTGTGGTTCCCCTGACAAAATTACTCGAATTGCGTTGGCTGGTTCGCGAATGAAGGTATCATTTTGTAGCATTCATATTACATATGATTGAAATATTTAAATAGATTAGACGAACACTTACTCGCTCGTAATGAGGATGATTTTGACACACTTCTTGGCGATGCTTCTATTAGCGCAGAGTATGCAGTTCCTCACGAGGGCATCGATGTGTTTCTCGATCACGGCAACGCACTCCAGCTGCTGCGTCTCCACTGGGCTCTCGGCCTCCTTGTCTTTGCCTTTGTCTGCCTTCGCTAAGCGCATGCGCTGAAGCCTTATCGACAACACCCAGTTAAGTAAATCCAATGCCAGCTTCCGCTCCTCGTTGCCACCCTTCGTGGTAGCTATTTCACATAGGGTATTCAGGAAAGTGTTCGACTCGAGCATAGCGATGCGCTGCTGCCGCTCCATCGGTACTTCCGTGTGAGGGCTTGAACGCACAGTTATAGATATCTGGTGCAACCAATCACAGCCGATGAAACCTGACTTTTTGGAACTCTCGCCGCTCCTGCTGGGGCCTCTAGTCATGTCCTTGGCTGGATCGAAGAGTGTCTTAATGTGGATCAAGAAAGTTCTGCCTCTGGCTCGGAACAATCGCGGGCTGGTCAGAATAAGAGTGCCCGATTGCTGGGTTAGATCTAATCCCGAGGAGAGCAACAATGGACCAGCGAGTATTTCAGCATTATGCGCCTGAAGGTACTCTTCACTGTTGACGGGGTTCTCGACATTCGGCAATTCGGCATCAATGACCGGGAAGAGTATCGGCGAGTCCGATCTCTGGCCAAAAGATGCGTCCTTTTTGTATCCTATACCGTGTAAATTCTGTTTCAATAGAGTAACTTGGATCACGGGCAAGTTTCCACTGCTCGGGGTGTGCAAAGTGAAACCGAATTCAATGTGTGCTAACGAAACACTATACGGCATGGTCATTTCTAGGACGTGCTCGTCCCAAGTGGAAGACGTGTTTTGCAGCCGCCATGATCTGTTGTTTTGATGGTCAGATCTGGACCTCTGGGCGGGTGATAGTTCGCACCAGAAGCCGGGAACTACTGTGCTATAAGGTACGGTCGTGTTCATACCGTATAAACCAGTCAATGAAATTAAAGTCTCTAAATCGGCTAAGTTCAAATCAGTCTTGTTCGCGATGATGACGGGCGCGGCTGTCGGCCCAGATGTATCGTACCACATCATATCAAAGTCGAGGTTTGTAAATTTGTCCTCGTTTGCGTCACCTGCAGTATCTTTCTCGCCATCGTTGAGGGCGTAGAAGTAGATCATGCCATGTCTGGTGGCTACACTTAATCTCTCGACAGACGCGCAGTAAACCACGGAGGTGAACTGTCCTTTGGGCACCCGTTTTTCCGACAACTCTTTAAAATCGGGTAAAGTGTACAGCCTGAGACTGCCATCGATACCTACTGCGGCTAACGAGTAGCAGTCTTGCTTGTCCGCTGGTAGAAGAGTTAAGTCCACGGGACTTTCACTGTAGGGCAACTCCTTTACGGACACGGGGTTATCTTCCAAAGTGTAAACAGAGGTTAGGCTGTTGATCTTGTATAGTATGAAATATGCTCTCGCATCGGCCTTGCCGGCCTTATCCATTTCAGGAACCTCGTCCACGTCCATCTTCGTATCTCCATCTCCATCGGTTTCCTCTTCAGTCCGTATTTTTTCCGGCTCAATACAGGATATGACTACGAGTAAATGTTCTTTATCTTCAGTAGGCAGCAAGTGCGTAACTCTAGAGTCGTGCTTAAGGTTCAAATCATTTGGAAGACTTAGGCACTGTACAGCTACACCTTGAGAGACCACCTCCTCTTGCGGCGGTTCACTTTCGAAGCCGTCGTTGTTGCTGTTAGTGACAGTTGTTTGCGTTCCCACTTTATTAGCAGTGAATGGCACAACTTTTACCTTTTCCGTCAGGTCGCCATCTTCGTACCATTTCAAATCGGATATTTCTAAAGGTCCATTCATGTTAAAATAATGAGTGATTGTTGGTGTTATAGTGGGGTCGATTTGGACCGCATCTGTCTGGTCCACTAGTTTAGTGCCGACGGATTCCAAATTACCGCTCTTCCAGCTCTTCAATTGTGAAATGTTTTCGACGAATTCCAGCATCGTCGCCTGCCCAGATTCTGGTACTTCAGGCAACAGTGCGGTGGGGGGCGACGGCGGCAACACTTTGAAGTGTTTCGTCAATATGATGTTCTTTGGCCCCCAATATTTGGTGTCGTCCTTGCTTGATGAAGCATTCAAGTTGATAACGTTACTGATCTGCTCGTCTAATAAACTGTTGGTGCATTGTGGAAGCTCTGTATCCTCGTCGGAGTACTGGAAGTAATGGATCTCGTCATATATATTCGCGTCGTCTGTCCTCACCACGGGGCAAGCTTTCTTGCTGCCGCCGGGTTTCGAGTTGCCACTGCTGTTGGATGTTTGGACCACGGTGGTAATGGAACCAGCGAGACTGCTGTGTATATCGTACGTTAGTAGGAATAACATTTTGTCCGTTGATGTCTGGTTGTTTTTTGCTTCGTTCTGATCGTTCATCGTCTTGACGGATTCCTTGGTCTGATCGTGCACGCTGGTATCGAAGAGAGCTTTGCTATTGTCGTCCTTGACCGCTTGATCGCACTGCGCGTTATTGGTCCGCGTGACGATGACCCCGCATACAAGGGATGGTTTCGCTTTGTTGGTATTCGTCTCTTTTTCGTTGCTGTCAGCTGGTGGTGAAGGCTGATAGCTTTCTTGTTTCGATGTCATGCCGACGAACGCCATCGCTGTTAACTCGATGCCGTACGTGGCTGGGGACAAAGAGAGAATATTTTAAAAATTAAAATTCTATCTATTAAATAATTATTCACCGTGGTCTATGTCAACTCTTTGAGGTATGAGTGTGTATGCTGCAACTGAGCTAATGCGTTTACCTTGAACGAACGCATCGTCACTTACCATCAGGGAATAATGTTTAATCACTCGCCGGTTCCTATTTTAATAGTTATAATAACTTACATGTGTCCTTTTCTATGCTGGCGGACCAGACTTTGTTGCACTCGGTGGCCAGTATTCCGCTGAATATGGAATCATACGGTGAGAGATGTATGAACTTGACCAGCTTGAGCCCACAGTCGAAGCGCCACACGTTGACCTTGCCGTCGCCGGTGGCCGCCGCGATCATGTCGCCGGTGTTGCCCTTCGACACCACCGCCACGCTGGGGCACGGCACCGCGCACGCCGTCGCGTTCGTAACCTACAAAATTCAAACAAAAGCAACAATTACTACTAACTCTATAGACTATCTTCCTTGACGTGTAAAAGTGCCTTTTTAAATTTGTTGTGGATTTTTGGAAAAATAACAAATGCTATTTTTAAAAATGCCCTATGGAGATATACTGTTATTCTGTAACGTAGACTGGATAAGTGTCAGTGCTAAGTCTATGCTGGTGTTTGGGTTCGCTCACCGATATGGGCACGTTGTGCGTGTACTCGCCGCGCACGAAGGGGCAGCTGGGCGAGTGGCGCTCGTGCTCCACCCACGGCTCGTCAGACTTCTCCCAGCACACGAGGCACACCATGCAAGTAAAGCACATAGCGCGGTCGTCCCCGCTCGGCGACGGCTGGTGGTAGAAGCCCGCCTGCGCCATGCGCGCCGGCAGCGCCCACCTAACACCACAGAGTAAACGTTAGGAGACACTTTACAGATAAATTGACAAGCATACAATTCATCACCATGTGCTTCCTTCGCTCATTGATGCACACAACATCCAAGGAGATGTGTTTATGTTATCAGCCTGGTAATTTGGACAGAATGGGCTTACTGGGTAAGATAGATCAGGGACATATTAAGGATTCGGAGAGAGAAAAGAAAAGAGTAGGAATGGCCATCCAACAACTCAAAAAGTCATGCATACTTTATTTTTATGCTGACTTTTGTAAAGAGCGGTGGAATTACGCTGGGCGAGCGCAGGCGTAGAAATGCTGAAAAAAGTATATGATAGATGTATGTTTAGGAAAATTATCTCCTAACAAAAGCACAAAATGCTAATGCTAGCGCGAAAGTACGCTTTATCGGCTAGAAACTTTTCTGAAATTCTTATAAATGACCGGAAGTATTCAACCATAGACAGGACATTTCAATCTGTCTTAAATGAAACTTGGAGAAGAGGCAGCGATTTCATCGACATTATAAACTTGCACTCACTTATAGTCCATATGCGGCCACCGCTTGAATGTCTCCTTTCTCTCCGCTTCGGAGTACATGAGCGCCCTAGACTCCTCGTCGCGGGTGCAGGGCATAAGCTCATTGGCGCGCTGGCCCACGGTGGAGGCAATGGCCAACGCCGGAATCCGCCGGTTCTGCGCCTTCAGCTCCTGAACGACTCCCGACGTCACCAGCCGGAAGGTGGATTGTGGTAGCGAGATGGTAACGGTGCTCCACTGAAACCACACGATCATATTTTAGTTTAGTTTTAAAATTTTTGTTAAAATGGTTACTATGACATAAACAAATTTTATGTCATAGTAACCATTATGTTATTCTGATACCTTGATGTCTGTAGCATACAGTTAATAATATCCTCCTGGCCGAATTCTGAACACGACAACAAATCAACTCAAGAGGTCACTTAATTGCGCAGATATTATTATGCACAAGTGAACTGTCAGTTACACGAGAAGGGAGAGATATCGGACGCGACTCCCATTTCCCTATGCTAACGGAGAGAAAACATTAAGGCTTCGATATTATACGTCACCTTTTGGGCTTTGACGCCTTTCCGCACTGGCTCGGCATCGATGGCACTTTTGAGGGCATTGATGAAGTCCGGAAGACCTTTGATGGAATGCACGTCCAGACTTTGAACGCATTGGTATAAAATCACCGCCTGTTGACGACGTATTACAATATTAATGCATTTAAAATAATTACTTACCAGCTACACTTGGCTACACCACAAAGATTTTAAGAAGATGTATTCTTCAATGTTACATGTTCAAGTTTATTATGGTTCAGTTAAAGAATAAATACTTGCAGATTGTTGTGTTGTGTTCATATTAAGTTCAAAACCTTATTATAATGAGTATAATAGTTTGCTGCGAACATGAAAATCATGATTATTTTATTTGCTAATCCTATTTCACATTCATCTAAAAACGTCATAATTTACTTAAACGATTTGATGCCCAATGAACATAAGAATTGTATTCATGAAATTGACTTACATTCCAAATTTGATTGAAATCCGAGCACTGTTTAGAGAGTTATTACTATATATTATAGTTACTACAATGTATTTTAATTTATGCTCACTATTTATAATAAAACTGAATCTTGTACTCATTTAAAGGACTTACTATAAAATTGAGGATGAGATTGACATGAGTCTTTGCTCTTGTGAGGTCTTTGGCTGCTTTTTTACCTTTGAAGATTGTAAAAAATTACCACTAATAAAACACAAGTTTAAAAACGACCATAGCTTTTGTCCATACATCTCTGGACCGGTTTAGGTCCATGAACAAATAGCAATATTTTGCAGAGCTTTAATAATCATAGATTTGTTATATGAAAAATGGATATTCTCATTGTAAATCCATAATCTCCTTATATTTATCTATACATAGCAGTGGTTCCCACAATTTTTTGGTAGAATCCCCTTTTTAGAAAAAAATAACTAGCGCTCTCCTAAAAATTTATAACCTAAAATAACAATACACTCCAAAGGAGCGCGTGAGCCCAATTTAAACTACTATCTTAAATAAAAATTGTTTCAGTGTGCCCCAGGGGCGCTAGCACCCACTTTGGGAGCCGCTGGTATATAGCCTTATAATGAACAAATGTACTGAGTTAATAAGTACATAACTTATAGACATAGAATATATCTTATTACAGTAAATAGGTATCATAATGTGGAGATGATTTTTTCTGTCCGTTCCAGCACTTGAGGCAATTAAGGCTTTATTTACTTAAAAATTGGGGTTATAAAACATTGTTTTCAAATAAACTATAACCAAAAAGAATTCTGTAACACCATAAAAAATCACTGATATTTAATATGGTCTTATAAAAAAATTTTAAACTTTCTTATTTAATTATCAAATCTCTTAACAGAACCCATCACTTTGTACTATTTGCCAATGCCAGGAACTTTGTTAAACTACTAACTACTTAGATCCATGCAAAATGTAAAAATTGTATAACTGTCATTGAATCATAATCATACCTAATATTTTAAATGCAATAGAATAGATCTGAGATAAGAGAATGATACAGTTAAGACTGGACAAATAAAATTTTTAAAATATTCAATGCCCACATGTGTTTCCACAACTTTTAGAAATGCAAGCACCGAAATTTATAATAAGGTTACAAATAAAATTTAGTTACGAACAGTACTTAAAACTCATCAAAAAATAAAAAAAATACCCTAAACTGTTGATAGTATATGAAAAAAAATGGAGAAATGATATTGTTAAGATTCTGTACCTATATCATTAGCAAATCAAAGCCTTATAATTACTTACGTTTAGAAATATTTCAAAATATAATTGACATTATATTTTTTTAATAATTATATGTTAAAAATATAATATTCAGAAAAAAAAAATAAGCGCTAAAATGTTACAAGATATGATTTATAATTATTAAATTAATAAAACATTGCCTGCCTGACAGACTAAACTCTAACATGTGTCCAAAAATAATTAAATAAGTTATTAACTGTATTAAGTCTTATTCTCTTGAAATTTGCAATAGAAATAGATCAAAGGATATTGCATAAAAATACATTAAATAAATAGCTGAATACAGAATAATAATTATTTTTACGAAAAACAATGAAACCAACTTAAAAGTGAATGTTCATTAAACAAAATTTTCAGTTATTTTGATCTAAAAAAGAAACTATTAGACCGATTTTCATAAACATTTTATGGGACCACTTTGTCCATCCTTTCAAATAAAAAAATTGTTTTGAAAGTTTTTTAACTTGTGGAGAAATCAGGTCATACACTTGCAAAAAATATACACAATTGACAACCTCCTCATTTTTTGAAGTCTATTGAAAAAATATTACAATGATGTATGTAAATTTATATTGTGCATAACCCTGCTTAGATCACTTGTTAATCGGGTTGTAAAGTGAATCAATACCTATCATGTTATATATTTTAATTCATCTCTATAAATCAAATCTGTGCTCAGTTAAACTTTGTAACTTTTCATGCCTCATATAATAAAAAATTGGAAAAGAGTAAAATAATATTTAAATTAAAAAGATTGATTTTTCTTCAATTCTTTTTGTACAAAAATAACAAATGGGGCCGCACGCATTAAGGAAGGTATAAAAATATTATCAACTGTTAAGAGTTTTAGAAGTTGCACACAATGCTACGGACAGTGCTATGGTCTTTTCCCTACCTTGGGAAATCTATCATGAGGTTCCCAGGCCCAACATTTGCCCATGTTAGTAATATAAATAAAAATTTACATAATGTTGTGCAACTTTACCTTATGTTCTGAAACTTTTATATGACTCTTGATCCATACTGCTAATATAATTCATTGAATTTAAAAATATTTACAATTCTTCATTAATTTAAGCAAACCTAAATCAGTCCCAATCAGGACTAAGGTTTTCACCAAAACATTGTCAGTGTTCACCAAGGTTATATGTTTTTTATTCTAATATTGCTTATGTCATTCCCCTTTATTAGATAGTTTCCCTACCTTTATTTTATTATCCCATCTTATGTTTATATAGACACTTGCAAAATCACTTGAACCATTTAATACTAAGGACCATTGACTCAATGATATCTTTGTATGTTGAAGATTGTAAACTTAATAGAAAATATTAAAATATCCAATTCAAATAGAAGTTCATTGGTTGAAACTTTGTCATTAAACAATATTTTATTTAAAAAATAAAAGAATAGAAATTATATAATCTCATATATTTGCATTGCAAATACAGTACAATTATTAGCCTTCTACAATTTTAAAGATTTTTCATTACAGTTATATATTTGATTCTATCAAATAAATAAAAATATTTACAAAGCAATAGAACTAATCTTTTTTTTTTATGGAAAGGAAGACAAACGAACAGACGGTTCACCTGATGGTAAGTGATCCCGTCACTATAGACAAATGCAACATCCGGAGAGATGCGAGTGGTTTGTCAACCTGGGAGATTGGATATAATAAATAGGTTTATGGGAGAGGATGGGTTCAGGATTAAGAATTTAGAGAGGATAGGAATAGGAAAAGAAAAAGATAGACATGGCCATCCAACATCCCCAACAGTCATGCATACTTTATTTTATGCAGACTTTATAAAGGGCGGTGGTACTTCCCCTAGCGAGCACTGCCATATAAGTGCAGAAAAAGCTGGGAAAGGTTGTTATGCTCTACCACCTCTAATCTTACTACAATAATTAAATAAAAAGAAATCGATACATTAATTTATGTTACTTATTAATGTTTATCATCAATTGTTTTACATATCCTTAACACTAATGCGGTAGCCACATACTGGTTTAAAATGAAAGTGATAACATAGTTTTGAAGCAAAGAAAATAACTTTTTAAAAAATATTATAGACATGATAATAATGTGAAGAACAGTGGGCATCAGGTCTAGCTACAATCTTTACACACCTGTTAAATAACTAAAATAGTTAATTAACAGGTGTGTAAAAAAATCAATCAATCTATGTATTCTCACTTGGCATTAGTAATCAAAATAATATAGTCTTTTAAATAAACAAATTCATGGGGAATCCCAAAGGACTACGGCTTATATTGACTATTAGTTTATATTGATTACTAAATAACTGCCTAAATTATTCACATAATAAAAAGAATGTACCACTATATCACCATGGTAACTTATTGTTTTAGATTAAGAAATTATCTAGCCATTGTAAAATATATAAACAGAGTGACTAGTGAGTCCCTAACAATATTAAAGGAAGGCACTTGGTACCCAATTGTCATCATATTTATGTAATAAATTAAGAGCTACAATTTTCGTCCAAATTTTTTAATAAATAAATAAAGTATCCATAATCAGCGCAGTGTCTAATCACAGCTGTACATGAAAGGTTGTAGACCCCCAAGCCTTTCATCTTATTCCAGTCACTCCATATCCACTAGTATAAATGAATTATTTTTTAAATTTTACATTATGTTTACTCAGTGGTAAATCAATATTTACTTTAAATAATATTTTTATTCTTCATGTATGATTCCCACATATAATGTCTTTAAAGTATTAAAAGTGACTCACCATACATTGTATATAACAGTATCAGAGATAAGCTCAACAAACAACTTGGAAAAACGTAAAATTATTTGAAAATGAAAGTTTGATTAAAAATAAAGCATAGCAATGTTAGCAGTTCTTATATTTTCACTAAATGTAAAAGTACATTGAGTGAATCAAAAACATGTTAATTTTTATAAAATAAAACATAATTGAAACATTAGATATCTAACAATTTATATTAAGTTTATTTTAACATTGATAAAAATATTGGGTAATTTTTTCCTTCTGAGAAAGTGTCTCTATCCTATTTTGGTTTGCCCATATTTTTAATTGATAGAGAATATTAAATCATTAGATCTGTGTATATATAGTGAATTTTCTTGGCAATGCTTGGTTTTTGAGAAAAAAAAATAAAGTTTGTAAATTGTATGGACACTTGCCATTTTTCATACCGAATCGCAACTTATGAAAATATTATATATAGGAAATATTTCCAATTGGTTGAAATTTGTAATTGATTTAAAGCATATATCGATTTATAAAATACAATATTTTTGTGTAAAAATAAAAAAGTCTACCTAACCTATAACTGAATGTCGATCGCTACCTGATCGCCATCAACTTTTAACCTATTTTTTACTTTTGTGTTTTAATTTGGTACAAAATCATTATTGTTAAATCAATTAAAAATTCCATCCAAATAGAAATATTTCCTTCACATATTATTTACATATGTCGCTATTGGGCATCAAAAAGGCAGTTGAATTACTAACATTATATATTTTTTCTCATAAACCAAGTGCTGTTTAGAAATATGCTTTACACGGGTCTTGTGAATTAATATTCCCTATCAAATAAAAATATTGGTATAACAAAATAGGAAGTGTCCCAGAAAGAAAAAAGTGCCAAATATTGATCTAACTCATTGATATTTAAAAATTTATATTAAAATTTGCCTATGCAAGTTTATAAAAAAATAATCACATTAAAATAAGTTAATGGCACTTGTTAAGTTTTACCCTTTTGATTATCCTAATAATAGGGTATTAGTGCTTTATTTGTACATTGATTTTCAATAAAAAAAACAATTAATTGATTATAGGCGATTGATTAGCCTTGGCAATGTTATATTTAAATAATTTGTAGTTATCATACCTCGGACAAGACAAGTTCAATCCTTATTATATTATCAGATTGGGAAGATGGCAATGGTCGCTGTAATGCCGTGTGTAGCAACAGTACCCCATTGTAGTCGGTTCGAGCGCCCACTCCACTGTTGTCCCATAAGAACACACGGTCGGCGCCCGAAGCATACTCCACACCAAGTGCACCTCCCTCATCTTAAAGTAACAATTATATTGGATTCAAATAAATCCGGCACAATCAGAATTGTTTACCGAAATCTGTCAAAGTCAGAAACAATGTAGGACACGAAAAAATCATGTATGAAAATCTTTACCATAGTAATGACTGACACTGTGCCGTTTAGTTAAGAACTATTCTGATACAATTAAATTATTAGCTTTAGTTACAAAAATATACAAGCGTTTTCGACTTACCCGCTGATAGACAGGACGACTGAAGGATCACACCAGAATTCACATCCAAAACGTGTACACCACCTACGTCAGTCTTTACCAAAATTATGTTTAAGTTACTATGATACGTGAGAGAAGAAACAGGAAAGTTCATACGTATATAACCATCTTCTCGTAATATCAAAGAATCATCGCCCATCGTGGCCGTGAACACATCTGTCTATTCTACGTAAACGCCATTTGTAATTATACTTTTTTTACGTCAAATATTTTACTCATAACATGGCCAGAGTCAAAAATCACATTTTGTCGATGACCATGCTAAAAAGTATATGCGACAGGTTATTTGTAATCTGTCTAAATATAAAAATTATTACTAAAATAAAATAAAAAATATATTTTATTTCTAAATAAGAGTTTCGACTGCACCAGCGCTTTATTTAAAGACAGGTGTTCGCCTCACCGATCATGTCGAAATTCAATTTCGCTCATGATCGATCGTGTGATAAGACTCGTAATTAAACCGCAATAACAACCATTAGAACTCTTCTGGAAATCGATAAGGGGCCTACTTATCGATTGTGTTCTGGCCGAGGTTCGAACTTCTATAAGAAGGGTCCTTGATCGCGTCGTGCCTCTCTCCCCCTTGTTCGTAGTATTGTCCATTTTGTGTTAATAAGGGTTGCGGAGTTGCAGCGGAGCGGACGACGTCAGTGTATCGTTGACATGCACCAGCTACGTTGTTTCTCCAGAGTCCGTAGGTCTTTCTACCTGCGGACCTTTTCCGACTAAGCTGTTAAATCCGCCGGGCCTTTTATAATTTTTACACATTGATAAATACGCTGTTGTTCTCATATATTTGTAGGTAAAAGGAGAAGAAATATTAGGAATTAAGGTAATTCGTATCATCGGTAAGTATGGTATTTCCTTTAGAATAGAGAATAATCTTTATGATTGTTCTCTAATCCGATGTATTTCTTAATTTATTAACAAACTGACAAAGTGTCTGGTGAGTCACTACCATACTGTGATAAAATAGAATCACGTTTCTAGAAGCATTTGTGGAGGGCCACGTATTATTATATTCCTTACCGATTTGGGCTAGCTTTTTGATTAAAATCTGGATCTAAAAAGAAGAAAAGTCATGTGAGCTGCCCCCTGACCCTGAACATAGCAACAATAAAATAGCATATATTCGTTATAATCTGACTGTGTTCGACGTCGTGACATTAAAATCTTTTTTTTTCCTAAAAAAACCCTGCCCTTATTGTAAGACCTTGTCTTGTGTTACAAGGGCGTATTACAAACATAAATCGCACAAAGACAAACACCCAGATCTGAAACAACTATTTGTAGGTCGTACAAATATTTAATCCACTCTGAAATCGACCTGTGACTTTGTAGCCAATGTTTTAGCAGCTGTCTCAACCGGTCATTTGCATCTGAAATATTTGATTTGGTGCAAGTTATAGCAGCATTTGTAGCATTGGATTTTAGTATTTACTTAATCAAGACGGCCACTGTTTTCTGGTTTTCACAGCGTCAAAACTACAGAGTTATGCACCAAAATAGTTCTGAATTCTAACTTCTTCTTATTGTGGAGATCTGCCAGATATTAGGTTAAGTCAGAACGCGTTACCCTCCGACCGAGTTCCCGCCTTGTCGTGGCGAGAAGTGGGGGTCAGGTGGACGCGTCTGCCTCGCTCTGGCCTGCTTCTGTCTTTTATTTTAACCACTATCCCCTGTCTTCAGCAACCGAGATGGAATTGCGTGGGTAAAGGAGTCTCGGAGGAGCCCGCTCTCCCTATCTACAGCGACTTGGCTGGGCCGCACCGTCGACAGATGCAGCGTGGGGCGCCACGGGGCCAAATTACTGCTGCCGAATCTGGGCGAGCCTTGGAGCCCTGCACCGTATCCACCGCGGGGTCTGGGAGGCTTGTTGCTCGTTGACACTTACGGGCTATTACTCGGGGGGGGGGGGGGGGATTACACAGGGAGAGTGGGAAGATGTCTCCGAGGGGACGCGGAATGCGAGAGCGTTCCCGTGACCTGCTGATATGCACCGAGGAGCAACAACGTAGAGGTTTTAGTCGGTGAGAGTCCGACATAACCAGACGCCACCGCAGGACAAGTATACGTTTTCTGCATTTCTTCGATGCAAAAAAAATGTCGGAACCCGTTGCACTCGAGATTAGTGTTAGAGTTATGGCACCAACTTAGCCACCGTGCCCACGCAGGTTTAAAGTAAGTATTAATAGTTTGCTTTTTTTTTGTTTTTTTTATTGTCGCCATATTGCTCACCAAAGATCAAGCTGCTGACCGAAACTACAGTTTTGGACTATCACCATTTTAAAGCCATCATTTCATAATCAGAGGTTGCAGGCAGACTACCTGCTCTACTATGTTTGCCGAAACGGGTCTCCACTAATATTTTATTGAAAATTCTTTTAAAGCTCATTTAATAAAACTGTGCATATTCATACCATTATTACATAGTATATAAGTTCCATCTACGATTCAAGTCCGCCACTCGTAGGGAGTCTAAAAGGCCAAAACTTTCAAATAAAACAGGAAACGGCTGAATACCAACTTTTAAACATTGATATGTTTAAAGAACGAATAGCACAAGAGCAGCGTGAGCGGCTCCCTCGGCTGACCATAAATCGATTACTTAGGCTCAAATCAATGACTTAGGTTCAAATCGATTACTTAAACTCAGATCTATTACTCAAATGCGCCTTACTTGCGAGGTTGCCAGATGGTTAGCCCTACCCTCTTTTTATCTCACTCTTTTCTCATTCCAATCCCAAATATGTTCCTATCGTCCCCCATTCAACGATCCATTTTCTACAAAACTGGCACTCATTTAACCCTTCGAATGTATTGGGTATCCATGGATGAAGGCATCACTTCACTTCAGGTGAAACATCTGATTGTTTGCAAAGCTGTATCGACAATAAAAATTTACTGTATTTGATACTCTCCACACAAATACTGCATGCGTGGAATACATAAGAATTTGCATACGTGTCCGAGACGTGTACGTTAAGCAAGGAATAAAAAAATATGAAAATGTATTTAATAAAACCAAGTTCTTTTATGTAATAAATACCCTTTATTTATTTTATTAGTATTTCTTATTATTAAAATGGACGGAATCGGTAAACTTTTTCGTTAATAATTATTAGCTATATGCATACATTAAACAAGCGACTTATGTGACGTTTAAATAATAATAAAAAAGAAAATGTTAGATACAGCTTCTTTAAATAATATATATTTATTTCTTAAAAATACTTTACTTAACATGATTATAAATAACATTAAAAAGTCGACCAAGAGCGCTTCCGGCACGCACATAAAAGGGTTCTGTAGCCATTCGATGGTCCGTCCGACCGCTTGACAAAATAGATACCGACAAACTTCAATTTGCGATCGATGCAGGACGTTATGTTAGGACGACTGCAACTACATAAGATTGTCAAGTTGTATAAAAATAACTACATATGATATCGAGCCCGCTATTATTTTCCTTTAAAGTACTTTCTAATAGGTATATATCACATATTTTTCAGAATTGCTGTATTAATATTTCAAAAGTTAAGGGGAGGGGAGGCTTTAATTTTAAATCTGTATTAAGATATCTTGGGACTGGGGGGTTTCATACACATGGTTTCTAGAAAGTTTTTGTTGCATTATAAGAGACCTTTCTAACGATACCCCATAAGATGGGGTAAGTCAATTTTTTTTTCCTTGTATGGGAGTGAGGAGTGAGAAAAAATTATTTTTACATAATTTAAAAAAAAATCTCTGAGTTTTTCAATATACATCTCTCCGCCAATTTTCGTGACAATCGGTGCAGAAACGGCGGAGTACGAGCCC
>JAOCPS010000009.1:2865851-2877348 GCA_025505425.1 Graphium colonna
AAAATCGGAGCGCAATATAGTTGCGTCTGGTCTACATGGAAGGTAGACCGAAGCAATGGTTACAGGAGCATGACCAGGAGCATGGCTACCTGACAGACCGAGGCCTTGAGATGGATTAACGCGGGCGTTTCTAATGATATGCAGTGCAGGAGTCTTTTACAATAAATGAGCGTGCCACTGCCCGGTGCAGCGCCTCGGTCTTTTCTAACTATATTATAATTAAGGATTTTCGGATCCCTTACGCTCGATTTTAACTTTGTCTCCTGCACTAGCAAAACATCAATTTGATAAATCCATAGATAGATTGTTTTGGTTGAATTGTTGCTTCCGTTTCCCGTCACTTTTTCTCACAGTATCGATGCGAGATCGCTCGTTTTTAATAGCATAAGAGACCAACTACCTCCCAGCCGACCAATAAAGTTAAAAAAAAGTAAAAAAATATGGAGATATAGTACTAAATTTACACACTTCGAAAATATAAATAAAAAAATATGCACACCGCTGTATTTGTCACATTTTTTTAGAAATATTTACTAAAAATCACTCTTTTGAAACACCGATATACCAAATAATAATGGATATTTCGAATATCTAGCATAAAAAAATTGCACATTTTTTAAAATAATTTGCACTTTTCCTAGATTTTCGTTAAGTTTCATAATTATTTAAGGATATGCATAAATAATTCACAGGATCATTTTTTCCCAAATATTAGATACAAATTTAATTGAATATTGGTTAAAAGAATATTTTTCTCTAATCAAATATACAGTCTAATCAAGTAAAGCTAACGCTCAGATTTAAAACAACGCGCTCGGGATAACACGACCTTTGACAATACACATTCAGTATTAAAAATTGCAAGTGATTTATAACAAAAAAAATGCTAAAGCAATGATTGCATATTTGATTAGAGACAAATATTATTTTAGCCAATATTTAATTGAAATAGTATTTGGAAAAAATCGACCCGGAGAACAATTTTTGTATATCCTTAAATAATTATCAAAGTTATCGAAAATCTATGAAAGTGCCAATTAATTTAGAAAATGTGCAATTTTTTTAAGCAATCACATCGTCGAAATATACTTTATTAATTGATATATTGGTGTTTTAAAAGAGTAATTTTTCGTAAATCATAAAAAAAAATATGACAAATTCAGCGGTTTGCACATTTATTTATATTTTCGAAATTTGCAAATGGAAAACCATTTTCCCACATTTTTATCTATCTTTTCAACTACTTTGGTTCTCTGGAACGTAGTCGGTGCATAAGGGTAATGGCCGCGCCGCGTTGACGTTGAGACGTCGCTCCGCAAATTTCGTTTGAAGAAGCCTGAAAGGGGTCCTAAAGTTCGTGCTGGAGGTATCCAGAAAAGCGGGAGAAAACCCGCCAGGAATAAAGATACTGTGCTTTCATCCTTTTAGCATAACTGCCTCTAATCTCGTTTCTTCCCGCAGTTTTGCACGTGTTCTCTCTTGCAAAAACCAAACTTCGAAAATCGAATTTTGTACGTCTCCGCTTAAACAAATTTTATTTACTTTGTCTATTAAATTTTCTATGAATTATTCATCATTTATTCAAGTACATCCTTACTATATACCTTAAATCCATAGGATAAGCCCAGTCGGCATACTAGTTTATGCTTTCAATAATATATTCTTCTGATTCAATTCCTAATACTGCCTGCCAACCAAGTGGTTTCATCGTACGTCGACTATGTCGGTAAAAAACTCGTTTGTATATATAATTTTTTTCGGATAATTGACTGAGATTATATTTAATGTGGTGACTAAATCAAGTTATGCTTTTTGTAATAGATCTGAGTCGTATTTCTTATACTATTTCTTATTCGGTAGAGGTTTGTAAATCCGTGAGATGATAATTGCTCAAATCTATAAATAAAATGTTAATTTGTTAGCTCAATCGGCATTAACTAATCTATTCTAATTTTCATAATTTCGAAAAATATTACTTAATAACTTGAGATAATCAGTATTGACAACCCTGGACCAAAAAATCTATTCTCCCAGTCGTTTCTATTTACACTTTAAGCGTTTCTTTTCACCTTATTAGTATTCCTCTTCACCCATATCTTTGTTTCTTTTGCCCCTTATATTACCACACCTCGATATTATAAATTTTTCTAAGCACCTTCAGGTAGCTTTTTGGCTAATTAGAGATTTTGGGTTAATTTGGCTAATTAGAGAGATAACTACAACGTATATTTTAAATATTTTGATATGCAGATAAATTATTTATCTGTGGAAATAGCTTACTATGCCAAAAAGTCACTAACAAATGAATACAATGTTTTTGGAGCGATAATTTTACTCTTTCTACATTTCAGCTCTTCAACGTATACGTTTTTAAATAGATTGAAGTTTATTTGTTACTCGATAAAAATTAACATCAAAGATAATTCATAATTTCATTCATCAAAGATGCAAGATTGCCGTTTCTAGAAAACAAAATTTGAGTAATATATGAGACGTAGTATGTACAGAAAATAGGCATTCAAATAATTCCTGAATTTTTACCCCTAAATTTCTGTTCACCCCATTTAACAGTAATGACGCTTTTTTTTGCGAAAAATAATAGTTTTTTTTTTAATTTTATATACCAAATTATAAAGTTAATACTATTCATTCAAATTTGCAACAGTAATAACTAATTTAGTACAACTTTTTGCGCAAAAGTTGCATATAACATATTTTGGAGTGCGCCCGACGTAACATTTATCAGTCATATGACATATGTCAGAATTTGATATATTTTTCCCATGCTTATTGTAACCTCTAAAATAAAGATATTGGTATAATTTTGTTACACAAATGGCTTTCTAAATAGTGAGATTATATTATTTTTTATTAAGATGGGGAAAAAGGATAAGAAAGGTCCAAAAGCTAATGTATTTAAAGTAGCTGGAGCTAAAAGCTTAAAAAAAACTAAGGCAAAGGCAGTAAATTTAGGATTAAAAAATGTAAATTCATGTTTATAATTTTATTTCTATTACGATGTATTTAATAAAGTAAATTTTATTATAATGTGGCAAATTATGAATACCTATCTGAATTTACTAAACTTCTAATTTATATTACAGATCAAACAGAAAGTTGGTGAAATTGATAAACAATTTATGGAAATCAAGAAGAACCCAGTGGCAAATCAATCAAAACCAAAACCGAAAGTTCAACCGCCACAAAAGCGAAAAGATAAGAATGTATCAAAGGAGGAGGTAATGAAAACTGCTGAAGAAATTGTTAAAATGGATTTATAGTTTTAAGTTATAGATTAAATTGGTTTGTTTTTATAACTCTACTGTTATTTTCTTTCTCTGTGATTGCTTCATGTGTGATTTTCTCTATATTGTGAAAAGGAGAGGACTTTCCATCAATATTTACAATGTTTAGCAAGGATTTTCTTATATATTTCGTTAACCTAGATATTTATCATTTATTTAAACTCTTAAGTCATGAGGATTATGGATTTGATGTACAGTTTTATTTTTAAATTGCAGATCTCTTTTCTTATGTAGGCTAAGGTTAGCAAGCAACTGTTCTGTGTTAAGTTAATAAAGTTACTATCTCTCTTTAGTTTCTTTCTCTTTGTTGCAACCATTTCATAGATCATTTTACTTCTTAGTCAATCAGGTGTTAACCTCAGATTATCATAATCAAATTAGGAAATAACAGAATGTAGACGTTCGCTTATAAAATTTGATAAACAATTGACTATACAATTAGGACCTGGAGACTGTTAAATGCATCTCATTTACAAGATAAATAATTTCACTGAAAGCAAGCATGCTTGAATTAAGTTAATTTATTGTTGCTAGATTTGTTAAGTGAATTCAGGTGATTCACTTCTCTGACTCAATTAAAACATGATTTAATTCAGAAACTTCATATAATATCTGACGGCATTGTCTCATAGCTAAGTCATATGTGGTGTCAGGCATTCATTATTATTGTATATATACTTATTTTATTTTACCAGAAAAACTACATAATATTGACATATAATTATTTGTCTTTTATTGTTTAGTTTTACATTTAAACCTGTAAAATATACTAGTAAATAAAACCAAGCAAGATTGTTAACAAGTTTTTAATCTGTTATTTGAAAAACTGCAGATAAATAGTTATCTATACACTCTCGCTGACACATAAGTATATTATGAGCAGGAAAGCAAAAACAAACAGACAACAATAAATTTTTGCAACATTGCTCATGTTTAATTTTTTTTAAAACATGAGCTATGCTGTAAGTTTTACATAAAAATTATAAAAAAACACTTAAAAATTAAATTGTTTACTCAAGCACCCTGCTATGTTACTATAAATATTAAAGAAAACAGATTGAACAACAATTATTAAAAACAACTCTCACTTAAACATTGCTGTATAAATATTAGTAACAACGTTATCTCTTTGCAAATACTTCATACACTTAATACAAAGTAAGGCAGCTTTTTCGTTCTTGATTCATATTTAAAGCTAAAATTTTATCTATATTCGACCTCTAACACATTTTCGTATAATGCTTTTTATTTTGCTTATTCAAATAACTTATATAATCGTATAGGTATGTAGTTATTCTTCGTCCGTTACATCTGGTTCCGCCTTTTCGTCTTCACTTACTTCAGCGACAGCATCGGGCTCCGCAACTGCATCAGGGATGACTTCAGGACTTTCCGGTTCTTCGACAATGGGTTGAGATTCCACTTCTGGTGTTTCACTGTAAAAAAAAGTGTGCTATTAATTGAAGATCCTGGTTATTTTTAAATGCGTTTGTTAAGGGCAAAAAATATATCAAATCTTATGGGCTTAGCTACTAAATTGGACTACCGTACCAAATCCGACCGTTATTGCGCAAGAAGGCAGTTTATTATTTGTTCGGTGACTTTTTTGCGCAATAACGGTTTTGTTTCGTTTAGTTAAAATTCAATCCTATTGTCAACTCCCATATCGCCACATATGTGAGACGCTACAGAGATTTCATTTATTTTTTACGAACAAAACTCACAAACGAGCAGTAGTTTGGTCCGATGTTAAGTATATGTTGCCCATGGACATACACATCCGATTAATTTTATTTTAATTTGGCTTAGTGTGTGAATTGGTAGTACCCCGATCGAGCAGGCGAATGAGTTAAGAATAAACTATTCATAAGATGTTATGCTCTATCACCTGAAAAAATTCATTCTATATTTCCAATCTTAACCGTTGTCACGTCCCAGCTTTAGTCAGGTGTCCTGTAATATACGAGACGCTGAAAATACTAGTGTTCGAACCTGAGCTTGGCTCTCGGGGTAAAAATATCAGGATTTTTTTTTGGGTTATGATATGCATGCAAATTAGATTGGCTAATATAAAAAAAGGTTGAACGTTTGGAACTTTATTCGCACATAAATCGATTTTGAATGCTGGAGAGAACACACTTATCATTCTGTGATCGGTACTCTTTGGCACTCAATTGAATATTTTAAAGCGAGGGCCTTAGAATATTGACGATACTGAACTAAATATACGGTACTTGTGCTAGTTAGTAGCGTAAAATTATTATAATATAATAAAATATGACAATTTTACTTACCCGCCCTCTACTTCGGCAACTTCAGCAGCAGATCCACTGCGAGATAACTCTTCAAGTCTTTGTGCAGCTAGTTCAGATTCTTGCCTAGCGATTTCAGCTAATTCAGCAGCCTAAAATAATTAATTATAAGTGTTTGGTCATTAATAAGAACAAAATTTATATAAAATAAAAGTGAAATAAAAATTTTACCTGTCTTGCTAATTCTGCTTCACGTTCTTCTTGGGCCTGCTTCTCAAATTCTTCCAAACGAGTCAGTTCCTCTTGTCTTCTTTGTTCAGCCAGCCGTTCTTCCTCAGCTAATCTAGCTTCTTCGGCTAACCGGGCTTCTTCCGCCAATCTGGCTTCTTCAGCTAATCTTGCTTCTTCAGCCAATCTTGCTTCTTCAGCCAATCTCGCTTCTTCAGCTAAACGAGCTTCTTCTGCCAGCCTTGCTTCTTCCGCCAATCGGGCCTCTTCTGCAAGACGAGCCTCTTCTGCTAACCTGGCTTCCTCAGCTTTCCTAGCTTCTTCAGCCAGTCGTGCTTCTTCCGCCTTTTTGGCTTCTTCTGCAGCTTTTCTAGCTTCTTCAGCTTTCCTGGCTTCTTCCTCTGCTTTTCTCGCTTCTTCCTCTGCCTTGCGTTTAGCTTCTTCAGCTTTGCGAGCTTCTTCTTCCGCCTTCTTTTTCTCCACAGCTTCTCTTTCAGCCTTAACAAAAGAAAAGTTTTATTAGTTTAACAATTCAATAAAATCGTGCACTTGAATGGCTGTGTATTTATAGAAGTTATCTAATTTATTTTACGACCCGCATTTTTCATTATATGACCAAATTTTTGTAATGCATTGCAATTCTTATTTACAAAGTACGAAAACCTAGATATTTCTTGTTCGTGTGAAATGTTATGTTTATAATACTATAGTTTTACAATATTTACACACATCACTGCAGCGTAAAACAAATCAAGTAATGATAGTTGTAAGTTACAAATGTTATCAGTAAATAGATATTATTTTACCTGAGCCTTACGTTCAGCTTCACGTTTTGCTTCTTCTTTCAGAGCCCTGGAAGTTGTACAATGTTCAATTAGTTTCAAAAATTGTCTCATAGTTGCAATATGCGTATTTGAAAAGGTTGTCTACTTATACATTCATGTTTTTTTATTTTTTTCTTCTTAGTAGTTAGGTTGACAAATTAAGGGTAAGAAACTTACTTTTCTTCGGCGGCGCGCGCCTCTTCCTGGCGCTTCCTCTTGATTTCGGCCAAGTCCGTGGCTGGGGCGAGTACGGGCTCAGCGGTTGTGGCACGAAAGCGGGCGGCCCGTTCTGCCTTCGCAGCTTTCAGCTCCAAAGCGGGATCTTCCATCATCGACGGTGCCTGGAACTTGCGGCTTGGCCTCCACGGGAGCAGCTTCACTGCGCCCCGGCCAATGGCACACGAGTTTCGTGTTACAATGGCAACAGAGCTAACGGCTGGGCACGCTTTGACAGTGCTGTCTTTATTTCAAAGGCCAGGGGGTATCGCAATAGCCATCTTGGAACTCAATCAGTTATTAACCCTTTTTACCTTTGTAGATAAAAACAGCTCTGATCACGGGCCCAGTCATTTCTGTGCTGCTCATGCCAATAGTCATCAGCAGATGAGGGTAAGCAAACATCACACCATGGAGTCTCATGAATGATATTAGCTGTTACACCAGCTTCTCAAGCCTGACTAACAAAACCTTAATGCACGTTTGTTTTTTTCTTTCTTTCTCAGTGCTTCATGCTGCGGCGCGTGAATGATGACATTTGCTTCGCTTTATTGTTTCGTGCACATACATAGGCGACTTGCATGAGATGACATTTTTAACGGTGAACTAGTAATGAATATTCAATATAAAAGTCCAACAAACCGACCGTTAACTTGGTCGCATGGCATTTACAAATCTTTTCAGTCTATTTTACATTTTAAATATACATTTGTTTCAGTTTAGTTATAACATAAAATAAATGTTTAGTCGAGAAGGCACAGCATTAGGCAAGCGTGGAATTTCAAGCATGTTGAAAGGGGTAAAAAAACGTGCAGACTAATTAAAACAACTAGAGGTGTGACAAAAAACAACTTTATTGTTAAAAAAATCAGTTCTGTTAAGCGGAAAACGAGATGTCTCGATTACCAATAAAATGTTACGGGGCCGCGTTACCACGATAATTGCCTGACACAGACAATTAAGATAGTTCTCTTTGAAAAAGAAATTTATAAAAATATAATATTATATCGATAAATGTAATAAAAAATATATAATATGATCTTGGTTAGTCGGAGGGTGTTATACCGAGATCAGAGAGCGCGAAGTCGGTCCTTAGGCGTAGCTAGGGCTTTAGGGAGGGACTCTAAAACCATGAAAAAACTAAGCTGCGTGATGCCCGCTTGATTAAATAGGATCAAGCCGTTTATAAGGTCAGTCGGCTTAGTTATAAGCCGCGCAAAATATATAGGTTCTAGAGCGGGTTAAGCTACGTATTGATTTGCACTAATTGCAGATGTTATTTTGTCTGCTAACTCAAATAGATACTATTTTGAGGTAGTGCAAGAGATTAATCTGATAGAAGGGTATGTTTATCAGAATATTGCGTGTAAAGAAACGCTGCTTTACTCTAGAGCACTATTTGTGATTGTGTGGTGATTAGAGTCTACGACATGTTGTAGCGCTACGTGTAGCACCTACAATACGTTGTAGCGCACGTGAAGCGGATAGGCTACGCGGTTAGGCAAAGAGCGCCCTAGCTACGCCACACTCGAGTTCGCGAGAGCTACGCGCACTGCGCCGCCGTCGGCTGTTGCTGCGCGCCGCCCGCTGCAAGAGACACCACACGCGTGTTAGATACTTTTATACTGGTTCCATTTTTAACATACTGCTCGTTTTACGCACCGAAAGCATCGGAGCGGCGAAGCGAATTTTAGGGCTGTCAACGGCCAGATAAGTAAACCGTGCGAGTTGTAATATGCCACAATGTGAGGAACGGCGACGTTTCCTCATTAAAGCTATTTCATAGTTCATGTTGTTGTTATTTTTTTCAACAGAAATATTGACTTTGTTCACATCTACGTGTGGGCTCTCTGGATATGCTCTAAATATCAACATCTACTTCAACAAATTGGATTTTTTATATGATTTTTATACAATTTCACAGTTTATGCTGCATTCAATAATGAAATGAATTTGTCAAATATTAATTACAACATTGAATTTTCGTGTCCAACTACGGTTCACGGCGTACAAATCGCCAAAGAAAACCATGAGCTCTATTAACAGACCACTCTGATGTCACGTGATATCTACAGAAGAGATCACTAAGGTCGTATTTACACGGTCGCAGGCTTTCGGTTTACTTACAAGGCCCTCGGCGTTTATCGATTCATTTAAAAGAATTATGCGTGGGGCGAAGCGAGTTCTAGCTAGGCGCTTGCGGTCCAAAGTACCTGTGGCCTTCTCGCCGGCCAGACCGGCCGCGGCGAGTCTATTCTTGGCGTAAAACGAGAGCAGGTTAACGTCGTCCCTGATGCTCAGCTCCTTGTAGAGCGGCCGCCGGTTGGAGAAGGCCTTATTGCCTGAGTAGTGCACGCACGCGAGGTGGCCGCGTCCTGGGGAACACCTCGAGGTTACAGGGACGCTGGAACTAGCCGTTAGTCCGGACGGATACGGAGCGACAGACAGAAGTTAAGATATAAAGTTAGGGTTCACATTTCGGTAGGTTTAGTCGGTCAATTGGATAGTGGCAAGCGGTTAGCGACGCATTACCTGTGAACTTCTTGGCGGGCTCGTTGTAGAAGGAGATGCTGTTGATGTGGTCGCTTACGCTGCGCAGCGGCAGAAGTAGTTTCGCCACATAAGCATCGTTGCTGAAGCGGTAAGGCGTGGGCTCCCCGTAAGAGTATCTGCATTTGCATTGGTTAATAATAGTAATAAGTAGCAGTGTAAGAACACTTGTCTTTTGTTGTAACAATTTTTCGTTAAATAAAATATATTTTGACTGAAATACTACAATTTTATTTGTATAAATGCAACATCATTATATCTACTTTTCATCTTTGCTACAATGCGATTTCGTGTATTCGGAAAAAAATTACATTGTTTTTTTTAGGCTCTCGAGTATTTCAACTCGTATCTTTTTATTTTTACTAATAACACAAACAGTCAAATATACAAGGTGATATGTAAACGAGCTGAAAATAAAAAATAAATAAAAATTGATTTATTGTTTTCCCCAACACATTTACACTTTTTACAATTACAACATAATAACAAATAATGTTTTAATTAGTGAGTTGGGGACTGGTGTCCAAACTAGGGAAATACCCTGTGTGATGGATCACCAGGCCCTCCGTCCCACGGACCACAATTATACATATGTACATACAACTAACAAATAATACTAAGCTAACTTAACTTAATTGTAATGAAAAGTAATGCGTTTGAAATTTACAGCAAGTTTATGCAGTGTTTTGTGTGTGTGCGTGTGTGTGTGTATGTGTGTGTTCGTTCATATGTTCAATTTAGTTAATTATACAGAACATTCTCAGTTTTTTCATAATCTAAGCCATCAAGCCATTCAGAAACCTTAGTCTTGCACAATCTTTTAGTTAATGGAAATAGGTTTAAACTTTTATTCACTCTGTTGTAAAGAATACTACCAAGAATCGAATATGACTTCCTTGCGAATCTGGAGTGAGGTTTTATATAACATACGGCAAATTTACGCCTTTTTTCAGATTCCACACTTGGGTCGTAAAACAATTCAGAATGTTTTCGAGTAATCGTGGAGAGGATATATAATTGCCGTACTTTTTATTATTATTAGGTCCCCCATGACGATGACTATATCCTGCTTGCTGATTTTTTTCAAAGTCAGGTTGAGTGCACTGTAGAAATCGTCCTTGTTTTCCTCTGATATCAAATTTGTAGGCGCGTAGTGTTGAATAACGTAAATTTTTCGGGCCTTGCTATTATACCGGGCTGTAATGATTTGCTCTTAGATGGGTTATCAATCCAGGAGACTAATCTTTGCAACATCAGAAAGTAGGATTTTTACGCCGTTTTTACGCCTGTCGTCTTCATATTCCTTCCCGGAGTAAAAAAAACTAAGGCCTCTAGATGCTCTCAGTTCTCCGAATCTATTTCTGCGCGCTTCACTGAGACCCAGTATGGGAAGTTTTTATCTAAGCATTTCTCCTTCTGCTTGGGCTCGTCGGTTATCCTCGCTCAATGTTCGTACATACCAAATGTCGTCGTTAAACGGTCAGTCCGGTTTCCACTGTTTCTTTAATCAGTTTGGTTCAAGTAAGCGAGTGATTAGCCCTTAGCCCTATATACCCTATACTTTAAAGTAAAACATGAAAAATATTGTCCAAATTCCAAAAAAAAAGTAGTGATAAAAACAAACATATGTATTAGCTGTAAGTTTTCTGGATAAAATAAAATAAAATAAAGATCTGCCGTAATCACCTGGTTAAACCGTAAGAAGCTGTAGTGTGTGTTTATTATTTATTCATTAATTAAATTTAACTATTCAATTGTAATTTTATAAAAAAATAACTGAAATAGTTTTTGTCTTTGTTGACTTTAACAGATTTTTTAAAATTATTTGTTTTATTTTGAATGCATCAGCTTGTGAAGCAAGCATCAAATTTAAAATAAATGAAAATCATGAATTCCTAGTTGTTATTAAAGAAATCATGACATCAAAAACAAACATTCAAAGCATTTTTTAAATTAATATAGGTTTTGGGCATTAGAATAACTACTGCCCCAATGCAAAATACTTCGTCTAGTGTGAAATTTTCTCTGTGAGATTTTTTCTAACATTATTATTTTTGTCTTTCTATATAAAATATTAAACTGTTCTACTATCGCATGTCGCATTACTTATCCCCTTTTTTAA
>JAOCPS010000009.1:2877448-2892974 GCA_025505425.1 Graphium colonna
CCTTTATAAAGTCTGCATAAAATAAAGTATGCAGGACTTTCTGGGCTACCGGATGACGATTTCTTCCCTATTCTTTTCCTACTCTTTTTGCGCCCTAATACTTAATAATAAAAAAAACACATTGTGTAGCTCTTGTTGCACCTGTAAGGTTGTTCGACCGCCTTTCCATTCTACTACTCTATCTACCCAGATGATCTATTCTATCCCCTATCTTCAGTCCAAAAGCTGGCTGACAACTAAGTCTTCGAATGCTCACGGTATCCACAGGTGACGGCTTCATTTAGTTACTTAGCTGTCTCGTGTCCCATTGGATATATATGGACTAGGGTTCCCAACATTTTATAGGAGAAAAAAAGTGTTTTACGGTCGGAGACGTAAAATGGACAGTATTTTACAAAAGTGTTTTTTTTTTTCTTACACAATTCAACAATGTATTGTCCTTTTTAAAATGTTCATAAGCCTCTCCACAATTTATATCAATATTGAAATAAATAAGTAGCTCATTTCCTGTTACATCAATAGAAACCCTTTTTGTGTCATCCCGCCACTTTGCTTTCATAACAGAAAACACTTTTTCGGTAAAGATCGTGGCGAGGATAGAAAGTGTATGGCAAAATTTAAAAACATCTGTAAAAGTCGTCTCCATTAGCTAATATATATATAATGTCAAGAAAATCTTCGTCCTCAGATAATTTTTCATAAATAACTTGGAATTCTATTAATTCTGAATATAAATTATCAAATTCAATATTAAGTCTATGCAAATTAAGATATTCAATATTTTTTTACAAAACGATTAAAGGTGATCTATTTGATCACCTCTCAGTAACAGAGACCGATCAAAGAAAAGTAATTAGTTTGATTGAAATCTAACCATTTCTCCAGATGTTAAATAGCTTTACTCGTATCTATAAAAGGTATGGAAGTTACTAACAGTTCTATAAAGTCATTCACTTGGATGTGTTCGATATATCTGGATATATCTCTATAATATATTTTACGTCATATTTTGGATACTTTATATACAACAATAAAAAGTATAAACAAACGAAAAGCAGCAACGGTAATAGAGACTAACAAGACGCCACAATGCCATCAGATATGAAACAATTGAGTATTGTAATCATTCGATAATTATGTTGTCACGAAGCAGTATTATATTGCATAAACTTTGTCCAAGTTGGTCTATATATACAATATACCTCGGATTAGGGAATAATCAAAAAACACGCATGTCTAAATGTATGCATCTATCACTTTGACATTTTTATTTGACAACGCTCCATCTGGATTATTCTGTAATCTTTTTTTTTTGAAAGGAAGACAAACAATAATAATCTGAGCAATATACTACACTCCCTAGTAGAGTTTAATAAAATAGATATTATAGAGTAACGTATATAGTAAATATAATGTAGATATTCAAACACTAAAACTACCATAAGAAATGTCATAAGGTATTTGATATGTAAAATCAATTTATAATTCACGAACCAGTTAAAAAATTATCGCTGTAATTTTCTGTCATCATAAGACATCCACCGCAAATGTTAATTCGGTTCGATACATGCATAGATGAGTTATATTAATAGTGCTGTTGAATCTCGCACCAGGCTAAAAGAAGCCAACAGGAAGCGATATGATGCAGCGTGATCTTTTCATCGCGACAAAAAAACAATGCGGAGTCCGATGCTCATAGAATGCGACAGCGAGCCAAATCAGTGTATGGTGGGCTTTATTACTCGTATCAATAGCAACGTGAGTCAATCCCAGCGTCCGTGTAAAATTAGACGGAATAGCTGCGGCTTCACGTTATGCGCAGCTGAAATCCCCGACGCCATCTTTTAATTTCTCTTACGTCACTTTATAATATGCGCGCCAATTCAGTTGCCAGTGATTTTTCACTATTATGCCATTATCGAAAGAAATTCATATATTTAAAAGAAAAAGAGATGTTATAACTATGTTTATTTTAAATGTAAAAAAATATTATCAGTTTTTGTATCTTTAAGTTCACTAAAAAAACATTTGTTGACTGTTCATCCCGATTATTAACGGAAACTTATTCCGTAATTTTATCTTATTAATATATATTATTATCTTATTCTCTTATTTTTATATATGTTTCAGAATTCTTTCATTTACTCTTACAACGTAACCAAATCTTCGCAAAATTAATAATCTCTTTTTATAGAGAATGTTGTTATAAATAAAGTTTTAATGTTTATAACAACATTCTTCATCATTTTACGTTTTTGTTTTTATTTAAACCAAATAGCTAATTACAACAAATTCACGATTTATTAACTCCTTTATCTTTTTAAGAAAAATATGTCAGAACTAAATACGTACTATAAATTAATGGTGTAATTCGTACTTGGAAAATTTAACTAATACCTAACTATTTAAAGGGAACCTGTCGAAATTTAAATATTTATGTTTTGAATAGAACATAGCGTTCTTATAAACTGAGTTCTTGATTCAGTTTATAAACAGACCACTATAAAAATTTTCTTGTTTACGCTCCAACATTGCATTTTTATTAAACGCATAAAACTAAACATATCTACGGATGTTTTCGCAGCTTTTTTTACTATTATATATATAAGTATTAATATATACGTAAATATGTAATAGTAAAATAAAATGTAGGTAACTACAACTCTACCGTTTCGAATACATTGAAATATGCAAGGCAACGAACCAAAAGAGATATTATGGCGTAATTATATTTTGTATTAAAGCATTTTCTCGTTTTGTCAATGTTTTGTCTACTGACATTGTGAAAAGGAAAGTCAAATTAGAAAAAAAATAAGATTACGGTCTTACGCACGTAGCAAATGTGAATGGAAGCAAAGTTCGAAAAAAATCTAACAGGTATACATAATTATTATGCTAACGATTTTGCTAATAAAAGAAGATCTAGAGACACTAACCACATTAGAATTTCCGTAAATCGTAGTTTAAGTATTAATTTATTCCAGCTTTCAAAGTCTTTAAATTAAATACAAAATAAAATTAAAATTACCAGTAAAAAAGTGTTAATATCGCACTTCATATAGCTATTTTCGAAACTTAAATTATTACTATTTTTTATTTTATTGTTGGAACAATAAGTTAAACTAAGATGTAGAAAGGAGAGGACAGATTCGCATTTTATTGATATATTTTTATAAATGAAATACTTGACAGGGGTGTTTTCAAACCCAAATATTTATTAGTGTTAAGATTCGCGAAGTTATTCTTTTTATCCTAAACACAAGGGATAATTCACGAATTGTTGACGTCCTAATTATAGTAGGTTTTATTGCAATATTTCTAACGTTCCGACATGGGTATGTAGGACAAAACAAAAAAATTGAAGCAAATATATTAAAAGATTTTGAATATTCGCTTCAAATTTTTGTTTTATTTTTTGTTTATGATAAAAACTCGAGCACGAGATGAATATAGTTTTTTTACATACTACATATATTGAAACAGTTCTATTTTTACATACATGCAAAGAAATTTCGTTAAATTTATTTCAGAATGTTATCTTAGATATTCCCAAAGCAAGAAAATGGTGGGAAATTGATTTTTATTTCTATCTGAAACTCGATAAAAAGAAAACACCATATCTACTTAGAGACCACTGATTAACGCTATTACTAAATACTACGAATTAAACGAATTTCAACGAAAATCCTTGGATCCGATAAGATTGGTCTCATCTCAAATTATTTAGTCAAAGTTTGACTCTTAGATTAATCAATTTTGGGAAGAATGACATAAGAGTCTTAGAGCAAGAAAACTGAACTTGATTTATTTAAATCTCTTCTTGTTATATCTATAAAAACATAAACCTTGAACACATTAGAATTCCAGTTAACACTCAACAATACGACCGACAAATAAAAACAAAAATGAAAAATTGGTATAAGACAGCGAGTCGCTGACAACTGTAATTTTTAAAACGCTCTTACGTACCAGTGAAAAGAAAAAGTACAAATTTTCTTGAGGGTCAAGCTGGACGTCAATAATATGTTAGCGTTTTCCCAAAAGTCTAAATTTATACAGTGTACCATAATTTTCAAAACACCAGAAATTAATATACCGTTAATAATTTATCCAATAAATAGGAAAATTCTTTTCTCTCGGGACAAAGATACATATGTAGAAAATAACTGTTGGAAACAGTCAATATATTTAATCCAATAGATAATGTCCATCACGAATAGACCTGCATATTAACTAGATACAAACGTATAACGTAGTAGTGTTTCTAAGGTGGCTGATAAAAATAGTCTTCCCAATATTCTAATGACGAAAGGTTATAGAAGGTCAAAAAATATTTTTCTAACATGGCAAAGTAACATGGGAATTTTGCTCGCATCTAAAAATGGCAACATGCATATCAAATTCACACACTTTACTGTATTTTCTTACACTTCATATGTATAAAGATATTCATTGAGCAGTGGACGTTCGTTTATGTTGACGTACGCCATCTGCACGAAGCTATGAAAGTCTTGGATGTTTAAAACCGTTATTGTTTGGTTTTCGTATAACGCAACAGATGTTATGTGTATTTCTCTCGGCCTTTGGACCTCTTCCAATAACCTATTCCCTTGACGTTATGTTCCAGTCAAGCATTCTTATAGTACTCAGCGTTCTATTTTGAAATTAAATTAATTAGTAAATATGTGATATAAATTTATTTAGGTCTATTACTGTAAACTGTGTCAATCTTTGTCTAGAAAGCATACTAAACTATTGTTTTGGTAGGTAGAGCATAACACCTCTTCACAGTTTTTGCTGCACTTCTACGGCCTTACCTTAATCGAAGTCGACATAAAATAAAGTATGCGTGACTTTTGGGATGCTGGATGGTAATGTCTACTGTTTACTTCTCGCACTCCTTTCCTTTCAAAATCTTTAATCCCATCCCAATAAATCTATTCTATCCAATGGCCCAGGTTGACAGTGTACTCGCGACTCGGATGTTGTGTGTCTATGGACAACGGTATCGCTTATGATCACGTGATACGTTGCTCGTTTGTCTTCCTTTCTTTAAAAAAAATACTATTACTGCAAATCTTTTATTGCCTAGATACCGCATGAAAAAGAAAATATTTCTTTTTACACTTTTTAAAAAAATAAGATTAAATTAAATATTTTTCTCGTCTTAATACTGCATAATAAATATATGCTAATACGCTGTTATACGTTTTCGCTTAACCAACGGATCAAAACATTCAAATTCTTCTAAAAGAGTTGTAAGGTGATTAAATAACTCGGGACAATATATTTTCAAAGCAACAGAAGTTTTGCTTTTGTAACTGGCGTTCCGCCAACACGTATACCTATTTCTTGTTACGTATTAGCACGTTCCTTTACGATGTATACACATTCTCCAATTATCCGGAAATCCGTATATTTAGATGTTGGCTGTACTTGCTTGCGTTTTATTTCGTTGTATTAGAATATATTATTTTGTCAGCAAATGACTAGCTATTATTTCGTTTTACTTTAGTCAGTATCGAATTACAGATATTTGGAACATAAAGATGATAAATTCCTGTAATCTTTCTATTTTTTTTGATAATATATCGTAATAAAAACAATATCGACAAATATCAAAAAATTATCGTGTATATTACTTTTGTTTATAATAAAAATCAATGTTTAGAGAAGAAGATATTTGCAATTATATATAAGTGATAAGACATATGTATATAGGGATACCATATAAAGTAATATTTTAAATATAACAACACTTCCTCTGTAGAAGATTAGAAAAGATCGGGGCGGCCATGTTGGAAAAGTCAGTATTCGTTGAAATCCCATGGAAGCAAAAAATCTTAAAACGAAAATAAAGGTTCCCGCAAGGACTCTGTCGTGTATTATAAGACAAGACCTGAAGCTCGGTGCTTATCGTTGATTTACAGGACATGCTCTATATCAATTTTTACAATTAAAGAGAGTGGATCGATGAAAACGCCTTCTGTCAAGATACGCAGGTGAAAGACACAGAAATGTCCTCATTGCTAATAAAAAAACTCACGATTGAAGAACACTACAATAAGCAAAATAATAAAGTGTACGCTCATAGTTTTAAAGAAGCTAATCAAATGGTCGTAAAGGTACAATGTGGTCATCATCCTGCGTCAGTGATGGTTTGGTGAGACACGTATAATCAAAGAGTTACAAAACTACATTTTTATCTTGGATCGTGTTGTGAAACGTCTCAGTAATACACTTTTTAAAAATATACCGTGGACTTTCGAGCAGGACTCTGCACCTGGTCAGAAAGCACGAACTTCCCAAGCCCGACTTGAAACCAACGTTCCGGACTTTATAAGAGCTGAAGACTGGCCCTCATCTAGCCAAGACCAAGGGTTGACCTTTAGACTTCAAATTACGGTCAGTTTTAGAGGACATGGCCTGCTCTAAACGACACGGTGACATGGAGTCTCTTAAAAAATCTTTAGAGCAAGCAGTGGCGAAATTTCCTTTGGGAGCAGTGCGTAAATCCATAGATTCGTGCCCAGACAGATCAAACGGCTGTGTATTTTTTTTATTTTTTGCAGACTTTAATAAATATAAATGTATAAATTTTAGTAAAATTACATTACTTTATAAAAAAAAAATCATTTGTAACAGAACTTATGGATGGACTATATAACATATAACTATCTATATTTTTATACATACATTTATATATACATATAACATCACTATGTATAACATCTTAGAATATTTTATATTAGTGTGCGTATATATATTGTACATAATTGTCTGCTGTCGTATTTGTTGCAAAATATTCCCGAGATTTTCTTTTAAAACTTAAGCGATTTTCAGACATATTAAAACCCGGAGGGAGACCATTTCAAAGAAGAATTGATTGAACAAAGAAATATTTACGCATACCATCATCAGAAGATAAAGGGACAATGAAGAAGGATTATGCGTCGAACGTAGATTTTTGTTGAGGAAAGTAAAATATTGAAAATATGAAGATAAATAGGATGGAATAGAAGGGGAGTCGAGAAAACAAAAGATTACGATTCAAGCCCTCAGAAATTGTAGCTAACGAATATTTAACCCTGGAAATTGTAAGCGATAAGAAGACACATAGTCATATAGTTAGTAGACAGTTATTCAGAAGCCGGTCGAGTTTATTGAGGAAATCTACACTTAGGTAAAAGCAACACACGTTACTTTGCTTTTCATCGGCTGAAAAATTTTAAGACCATACAGCGTCCGCAAGGCACCTCTAACTATTTGACAAATGCGTATTTGGCGCCTTGATTCCTCCAGCTTATTGTCATATTTATAAGCAAACCAAAGTTTTTTTTCTTTTTAAGTTTGGGAGGAAGGGATGGGGCTGCTATTAAATACTGATACTAGAAAGTCGAGTAAATCAACTTGCTCATCACGTTGGGTTTTTCAATGATTACAACCGCCACATTTCATTCATTTATTGGAAAATTAGATAATGACAATCGATTATGGAAATATTCGCCAAAATTTTGCCAGAAATTAATGCAATGTGGTATAAACATGCATTGTTGTCGCCCTCTTGATTGTATCATTTAGTAATTTAACCTAAATGTGCCTATATTTTTTTTATGGAAAGGCTGTCAAACGATCAGACGGTTCACCTGATGGTAAGCGATCCCGTCGCCCAGAGACACTCGCAACATTCGGAGAGTTGCGAGTGCGTTGCTCAGCTGGGTAGGTATCGCGCTGTACCGCCACACTGCATTAATTTCTTGTAAAATTTTAAAGAAAATTTCGATAATCGATTGTCATCATATTTATGTAATAAACTTAGGGGCATAGTTTTAGCCCTAATTTTCCAATAAATGAATGAAGTGTGGCGGTTGCGATCATCGTATTTCACTACGGTCGCGCTCTCCCGGGTAAATATCACCACCCGTTATAAAATCTTAGGGATGCCGGATAACCATGTCCATCCTTTTCTATTCCCACGCCTATCCCCAACAAATCCTTAATCCCGACCTCATCGTATCCAATAATTTTCAAATTCTGTCCAGTTTCCCAGGTTGAAAAAGTGATTCGCGACTCTCCGGATGTTGCGTCTGTCTATGGGCGATGGGATCGCTTACTATCAGGTGAACCATCTGCTCATTTGTCTTTCTTTCCGTAAAAAAGAATGTTTACTCAGTGGCAAATCAATATTTATTTGTAATAATATTTTTATTCTTCATATATAATCCCCAAGTATAACGTCTTAATGTATTGAAAGTGACTCACCAGATTTTATTAAAAATAAAATTATTATGATATATTATCTATGAATATTAAATTTATGCTTATAATTAAAAATAAATGTTGATATACCACTCGGTAAAGATATTTTAAAGTTAAAAAAATTATTACGTAATTCATGTTCACCTTAGCGGACACGGCGTGGCCGGAGTGGCGGGGAGGTCGACGACTTGCGGCGTGCTCAGCTGTGTATGCACCGCGCTGTATCGCCACACTTCATTCATATATTGGAAAATTTTGGCTAAATCTATGCTCCTAATTTTTTTACACAAATATGATAACAATCGAGTACCTTCCTTAATATTTTATTAACTATCCTATCCAAGCCTTCTCTATCCAATTTCCTAGTCGACAGTGTATATGATAAGCGACGGGATCGCTTCAAATCAAGTGAACCGCTTGCACCTTTAACAACTACGTACTTAAAACGTAAGTAGTAATCATGGTCATAAAAGAGTCCCCCTTATTTTGGGTATCAATCTAAAGAGTGAATTTGGAAAATTGGTTATATTGGTTTTTATTCTCAACCAGCTTATTATTTCTTCTGTCACAGTAAACAGTTTATTTTCTTAATTGGCACTAAGCTAAATTTAAGAAGAATCCTTTTTCGATACGATCGAGAACAATCGAACGACAATATGAGATGTGGTGTTATTTATACATATCCTACTTGCACACAGGATGTTTACAAATGTATATTATTGTACTACTCGGATATAATAATTAAATATAAATATTTACTTATAATCTTTTTTTTATATTATATATCCTTTTTTTTCTTACTACTTACAGATGTTTAACAATAGGATTTTTTTTACAGCATTCGTTTTACAAAAGATAGCTCAATCACGGTTTATAATGAGTAACGTTAGCTAAGATGAATAATAATAATAATCCTCATGGCCGAATTACGGCCACGGCGGCCAATCTACTTCAAGATCAGCCAACTACGCAAGAGGTATTACAGTGGGCAAGTGTATGCGCAAACACAGGTGCACTACTAGGAACAGATCCTTTACTCTCATAGCCCGATGGAACAGATATCCACACGACCGAAGAGAGATCAGCATTATTACATGCCTTTTTTAAAATTACTTCTGTGTCTTCAAATTTCCTGACAATTGATCTATCCTCCGAATTTCGGAGTTTTATATTAGACTAATATCAGCTCGAATAAGAATAAGACCCAAAGTTATTTAGGTATAAAGCTTGAAAGAAAGACCTTCACTGATCAAACAACGAATACTGTTGGTCGTAAATTTATTGAAAAATTCCTAAAAGCCGTTTTCAAAGTCATCGTACTATAAATATTTATAAGTGTAGGTAGAATACGGAGTCTTTAATAATTAATTTTAACTACCATTATTAAAGAAGGAACAATAGTAACTTTGTTATATTTTTGCCTTAATTTTTATAGAGGTCAAAACATAAATGAACAGTAAAGAATTACTTTGGCACTCGCTAATAGTTTCGTACTCGCTAAATAAAATAACGGTGCGCTAAAACTTTGCTTAATACAGGCTCTCTTTAAAAATGATTTTCTTTTTTAAAAAGAAGTTCAATCTTCCGTTTTAATATTTTCGTTTGAAAATTAAATGTATTTTAAAATATACTTAACTAACGGTTAAGTACAAGACTAAAGTTTAAAGTGCCTTTATGAGTGTTGTAGTTGCCAGTGATTGCACCAATATAGAAGTATACACCAGTGTTCCCATCTTTTGTACGTGAAATAAATTATATTACTCCTGAAAAAATTAAATGAACGTTTTTGGAGCTACTTACACAATTTATTATCATATTCAAAATATTCATAAACCTCTCAACAATTTAAGTTGTAGTATGAAGTTCCAAATAGAAGTTGTATACTTTTTTTATAAAACAGCAAAAAGTATAAACGAACGAAAAAAAATATAATACTGTTTTTAACAGTACGCACAGATATTCAAGTGATTCCTATTTCAATGGAACACGTAATACTAATTTTCAAATAAAGTTCGAGGTAATGTTTTAGTTTGATACTAAAATTACTATGTTCGTAATATGTATTAACAAACGTGTTGTTTGTTGAAATGTAATTGCTTAGATGTGATTATGAAGGTATTATTTCTAAAATAAAAAAGCTGCTATAAGCTACTTACAAGTAATGACTATGAAATATGATAAACTGTGCAGATCGATTTCTGTGCAGTAATGAAAATCTATCAATACGAAGCAATCTTTAATAGCCTGTGCATATAATGGTGCGTGGTATTCACATGCCTTGTTGTCTAGCATGATATTACAGTTGTAATCAACTCACCTGTGACAGCTTTGGTATGTACGTTACGTACGGGACATTGTAATACGATACTAATGGCGATAGGTAGTAGGCAGACGTCAGCGGCTGCCGGCATCGGTGCACCAATGGAAACAGGTAATATTATAAATTACAATGCAATTGTAACTTCTAATACTTTATTGTATGATTAAATCTTTGGATACTTATGTCCAATTTGTTGATTAAAAGAATGTGAATATCTCTATAAATTTTTTAATTTAAAAAGGAAATTGAATAAATTCAATTTACTTTTAAAACAATACACTAGTGGCGTTTATACCACTTTGTAATTTAGATACTTTTTATGCAATAACAAAATTGGTATTTTCTCATATTTCTGTCTAATTTAAATGAATAAATCATGTGTTGAGCTAAAATGATGTGTGCCGATAAAAAAACAGATATTAATAAAAATGTTACATTCAAATAAGTATTGCTTTTACAACTTTTTGTACCTGCCAAATATTTTAATTAATGCGTAGAGTTTAAAATTGTTCTTAAAGGTTAATTATACGTTTGTGTACAATTTCAAGATTCAAAGTTTGTACTTGTTCATTGAATTAATTGAGTGGACCACATATTGAGATGAAACTGAAATATAATTTGTAAAGAACAAAGGACTGTAATTTACCTACGGTGTGGTAATGGTCAACATATATTTTATTTTGTAAATTCACCTTAACTATTACTAACATTTTAAAATTTCAAATATTAAATCAGTTTGTTAGTAAACACATATCGTGTCCATTAACGATATTGTATATTTAGGAGCAACACAAAGAAAGAAGAGATATTAGAAAGATGCAAGCTTTATTACAGTTTCAGTCATATAATAAACATATTTCCATCATAAATAATTTAAACTAAATAATTATTAATAAAATCAAAACATCAAAAAAAAGCTCTAATAGATTCACGTCCACTTCTGACGGTAAAGTAGAGCGATCACATTGCGTTAGCGAATACTGATAGGTTAAGGGGAAGGGGGCTAAGGGAGCAGGGCGATGGGGGAGTCGGGAGCCGGGGCGCTACACGCGGTAAGAATAGTGGCGGTAGGTTGTGCCGTAGGGCAGGCGTCCGCTGCTGGTGGACGAGTAGGAGTAGCCGCCTGGTCCGCCTAAGTTGCTGGTGCGCTCGCTGGAGTAGCTGTACCCGCCGGGGCCGGAGCCCGCGCGCCGCTCCACCGTGCTGCTGTAGGAGCTGCGCTGCGGCAGGCCGCTGCCTGCGGAGCGCTCGCTGGTGCTCTGGTACGAGTACGAGTACTGCTCCTCGGCGCGCCTCGGCAGCGTCTCTCGGTCCACGACCACGTAGTGCCGCGGCGTCTGCAACAACCGCGCCCTTAGCACCCGCCCGCCCCTGCACCGACTCCGACCCACGACTAAAAGCGAAAGCAAAACACGCGACGGCACGCGACCCCACTCAGTAGCTCGCATAGTTGCTGTAGTATACGTGGCGGCGCGGCGCGTGCAGCGGCCGGCCGTGTGCCTGCGCCAGCAACACGTCCATGTGGTCGCGCGGCGTGGCCAGCGGGTCGCACTCGAAGGCGCGCTCACGCTGCCCCACCGCCGCGAGCACGCGCTCGCGCGTCTGCTCTCGGGGCGACACGTAGGGCGCGAGCGGAGCCAGCTTGGCCTCCGGCTTGGGCGCGATGTTCTGGCGCGCGACGGGGTCGAGGAGCGAGGGCCTTGCGCCGCTCCTGCCGCGGCGCCCGAACGCCGTCACCGGGTCGGGTACGAGGCTCGGCCGCGGCACGAACGGCACCTTCTCCCAGTCACCCAGCGTCGGCCGCTGCAAGCGGAGAAGTCGCCGTTAGTCGCGCCCAGCCGACTCCAGCCGCGGCTATATTTGGCGCGTCCGCGGCCTCTCCTAACGTTTCCCGATCTGACCCACTTAGCGACGACATCCTATCGAACCCTACATCGGTCCTCTACGAAAGCAATGTTTACAAGCCAAACGCCACGGATTCGGGTACGGGATCCGATTACACGCCGGGCGTGGGGAACGCGTTAGCCACTGTGGGGTTTGTAAACGGGGCGGCGTACGAACGTCTAGGGTCGCATTGGTGCGAGGGGCGTCCGGCTCCCGGGGAAGAGTGGAGCGAGGTGCACGATCGATAGGTTAGAAGGCGGTACTTACCGACACGCTGTAGCTAGAGGGCCTGTAGGGGCGGCGGGTTGTGTAGAAATCGCTCTCGTAAACCATGGTTGCTTTGTTCGTGATCGTTCGTCCGAAACTCGCGGCGGTCGCACCTCGACTGAAGAGTTCGCGCGTTCGGCTGCGCGTCGCCGGCGACCTTATTTTTAGATCACTGTCATTGCGATTTTCGCGTCACTCCGCCTCGGCTTTTACTCGGCAATCATGAAAGCAACGCCATGATGTCACAATTGGGTTAAGGATGATCGGGACGGAGTATGGAATGAAACAAGGACGATGAATATAAGCGAGATGAAAATAGCTGTAGATCTAAAACGATCCATGTAAAAAATATGTGTACATTATACATACCCTTGAGAAGCCGACCTCCCCGCCCTCGTATAAAACGCGTAGGCGTTGAAATGAATAATGTACAAAAATATAAGTGTTAATTAAATGTTGGCAAAACACAAAGAAAACATAAGCGAATTTCAACGCTATTACTCCTTTGGCAAAATTATATCTAACAATTGCATATTATAATGCCATTATGCCTTATAAAATGGGTTAGCTAAGTATTAAAAAGTATCTCTTTAATTGTTTCAAATATGTAAGTAGGCATAAATCCGCATATTGTCATTGGCTTTCATATTCTGTTTGTAGTTTTTAATCTTAACTACTCGAAAACTGCTCAGATAATGAATTCAGGCTGTAACTGATTTTGGGACAAGCCGTGGGAAGATCATTTAAAGAACTCATTGCGCAGAAGTGAATTAAGAATTATTTTAATGTCAGCTCAGACCGCAAGAAGATAAATATAGGTACGTTTAAAGATTTACAGGAACTTAAATATACCAAAGTCCTGTAAATCTTTAAATTGATGAACTGAGATTGAGAAACAACAGATTAGCCTAGCATTAGATATATTTCATGCACACTGTTAGTTTTTGGCAAGGTTTTCAAGTCAAGGTAAAGGTCGTATTTTTAATAGTCGTGATGTCGACCTGTCTGTAACAGGGTTCCCATGTTTGCATAAAGCTAGTCTAACGTGGTATGAACAAAATTTCAGTACTGAACCTTCCTTTTCTTATACAGAAGTAAATAATCTGCACCAATCATTTGATAAGGGTTATATGGATGCATGACTCATTGTTTTCAGCAAAATATTTCAATGGTATTTTGCGTGATTGGTTATTTTAAATTTCTCTTATTTTTTTGGAAAAATTGACAGCCTAGACAAAGCGTTAGTTTGTTTAACAATGAAATACTTTTCTGATCTCTGGACTGAGCCACCTTACATCCACTTGAAATTAGATACAACCGACAACACTGACAACTTAGCAGCAAAAATGTATCCGAACAATTCATCGGAATAATACAATATTTTAGTAATTGGTGATAAAAACGCGACAAACCATCTAATACCATCGACACCACCTCGACGGTTGGCAGTCCACCATGCGATTTCGTTGCTATTCGTTGCAACTACTTCCTACGACTTTTCCATGGAATCAATGGTAGCCAGTAGTATTTCCGGACCGATACGAATTAGGGCCTTCAAGAAAAGAACGTATTTCTGTTGCAAAGGCTAGCAACGCTCTTGTAACTCCCCTAATGTTACAAGAGCCCAAATGTGGCGATGACCACTTACCATCACCTGATGGCTCACCTGAGCCATTTGCTCGTTTTTCTCCTTTTTTATAAAACAAAAAGAATAAGTCAGAATAAAGCTGTGGATGACATGTATCTGGACCTTATCCGAGTCAAGGTGATTGTTGCGCTGACGACATTTACCTATAGTCTATTCGAATTAAACGGAGAGAGAAATACCTTAACTTGAGAATTTTTTTCCGCGCTTTAGGCACCTTGCACTAGCAGTCCCGTCGTAGAAAAAATCGATAAAAGCAAGGAAATAACTTGACCAGCATGACAGTAGTCGTAGCATCGACCAGGAGCTAAATTTCGACCATAAAACAGTTTTAGGCCGTATCTATCTTAAAGGCTGGCAACGCTCTTGTAACTTCTCTGGTATTGCGGGATCAGGAGAGACGCTTGCTTTTTTGCCTCCCAAAAATAAATTTGCACAAAGCTAGGTTCAAAAAAAGCTTGATGTTTGGATGCCACACCAAAAACCATCCAATTAACAGATTAAAACATGATAAACCGAAATTCCATCTGCAAAGCCTTGGCCAGATGGAATAAAATTAACATATAATCACCATCCGCTGAAGATACAGCTTTCGGCGGATGGTGACTGGGGATGAGAAATGGATCACATACAGGGCCTGATTCAAGAGGGAGCAAGCCTAAGGCGGCAAAAAATGAGGGGCAGCAAAATTGACTTGTTCCTATGTTCCAACCTAGAACATACGAACAAGTCATTTTTGTAGTTTTTTTAGTTTCTTTGTGAATAGTAGTATTTCAGATGGTCCCAAGAAATTTTCAGGAAATTCGGTTTAGTAATTTTACTTTTAAATCAAAATAACAAAATAGAATTTTTGTATTTTTACGCGTATGTTCGTCATTTATGAACCAATTTCAAAAGTTCTTTTTTATATGACAGATCATTCTTCGTTGATAGTTTCATAATGTATTAAAAGAAATCGGTTCGGTAGTTTGTTATTCAAATAAAATTAAAAAAGTTTAGGGACGTTCGCACATATCGCCGCAACTTATGAACTGATTAGAAAGTGTTTTTTTAGGGAACTCTTCCACGATGGAAAAATTTATTATACAATTCTATAAGACTGTTTAATTAGTTAAACAGTCTTATAGAATTGTATACAATGGATTTCCGCA
>JAOCPS010000009.1:2893074-2913140 GCA_025505425.1 Graphium colonna
AAAAATAATAAAGTTAGAAAAAATCTCACAGAGAAAATTTCACACTAGACGAAGTATTTTGCATTGGGGCTCGTACTCAACTCAAATAATAATCTCTCAATTTTTCAAAACAGGATATAAAAGATTTTATCTCAATTAGTTTGATCACAGGAATCGTAAATATGCCGGCGTATACTGACTATTGGTGTCAAGAATTTAGATTTGCACTAATAGCTGATATAATGACACTCAAAAAATTTCAACAGACAGTACATCCACTTCACCTAATTTTCTTGATAACGGTGATCGATATTTTAATGTTCTTTAATTGAAAAATTACGTGCAATTTTTTTTATATTTAGACTAGATAAAATGACAGTGCCATATAAAGCAAAAAGGCCGTAAATCAGAAACAGTACATAAAGAGCAAGCATCGCAAATGAGGGTACAAAATATTTGTTAGAGCGGGAGTTTCGGGTTTCATTTCAATTTTGTTATATACTGTGGTAGGCACCTTTAAATTTCACACATTTTCACCAAAAGAGACGAGTTTCGGCATAAGAGCAAAAGTAGTCTGGATAACAGGGACAGCCTGTGTTAAACGATTCCTAATCCAGCGTGTTCAGTTGTTTACTTTGATAATTTTTTTACCTACTTTGAGCTTATTCATAAGCTGCGATGGGAATATTCTCGTTAGGCACACTAAGATCGAATCGACTGGTGCAGAACAGATAAAGCCCTCAAGAAAAAAGGCCGAAGGTTTTACTCACTTATGGTATGCAATAGAAACAAAGTGTGTATTGTAAAATGGCATGACAATAAAGTGATCACTGGCAGCAGTTATGTCTCAGAAACACCTGTTGGAGTTAAATAGCAGTACAATAAGTGTTGAAAACAGAGAGCACATGTCCTCTGTTCTGATATATTAAAGCACTACATCGCGGATATGAGTGGGGTCGATCTTGCAGATATTTTGGTGGCTTATAGAACTGAAATGAAAAGTCACCATATCTTTCAAAATATTGGATATGTGGGTGAACAATAGCTGGATTTTATATCGCAGACATATTTCCTTAAATAACATGAAACGACTGAGCCTAAAAAAGCTTCGTCATCATACTGTACAAGGGCTGTTACATTCTGAGAGACAACAATTTAAAAAAATATTCTGCACCACCAGCACCAAAAAAAGTATTAAAAACTCCCTGTAACGTAAGGCCAACTGCAGACGTAAAATATGATGGGTACCATCTTTTTCTACATTTAGGACGAAAGGACACTAAGCTATGCATCACTGAGCCAGACTACGGTTAAGTGCATATTACCGTTTAAAGAACTGCTTTTACATTTTTCGCGATATTAATTTCCAAAATTACTCTAATTTCATTATATTACAACTTATATTGTTGTCACTTAATTAAATGGTACGGATTATAAATGCGGTTTAATTATATTCATATAAATTATTTTATAATAAAATCATAGCTGATGATTGTACCTATAAAATAAATCTGATTTTCTCTTTCTTTCTCTATACATCCTTGGATCATAACGAGTTAAGTGGTATGAATTACGGGTTAAATAGCATAGAAGTCTAATTTGCAAACAAAACAGTCTCAGACAATTTCTCTACTACTAGGCAGGTCATTTACAAAGACCAAAAACAGAATATATCAAAAACAAAAACATAATATCATTGAACTGATAATGAACATTTGTCACCACTTGTTCCCCGTTATTCAGATAGGATTTATGAAATCGAGTTCAATATGCATTCGCTTTATACAATTGGTCAATTATTATATTTTATGATCCATCTAGTCTGAAGACCTCCAAAGATTATTATCGTAGCAGTTCATATACAAACTCATGTCAGTGCCGATGAGGGCCGCAAACTGCGTGACTATGTCAAAATGCGACCAAACCACTAATAAAATGATGCGACGAACAAGTGCAATACCATTCGATTGGTGATCAAGGAATTACGTCAATGGGACATCTCGGCGCGCGGCAATACGTCACAAGTGAGCGCTTAGTCTAAGTTTTTCAGCCGCGGCTTTTCGCCTTTGCAGCGTTTAGTTGCTAGATGCGTTAATACCATTCGAAACTTTTTGTTACAATACTGCAGTATGTCAATGCACTTACCGCAGCGGCCTCTTGCCGTGCGACAAAAAGTCCGCAGTGCACGCCCGGCCTTATAACTTTGCCGACGACGACAAATACCGATTTGTCTATGGCAGAGTAAGTACAGCTCTCAAATCGAGTTATTTTGTTTGATAAGCGAATTTATTCAGGATTCTTACTTATTAGACAAGATCATTCAAGCTAAGGATATTAGATATATATCTTCAGAAAGATATTTTTTTGTGATTGCGAAGTTACATTTCCTAAATTTTCAGTATAACATTGAAATAATATTTTTTCAAATGATTATAGCCGGTATGTAAAACCTAAGCAGGTAGTCAAATTTATTGTAATTCTGATAAAGGGAAAAAGCTAAAGCAACTCTTTTATGGGTACAAAATGAAAGCTTAGGAATTGCGTTTAAGCTTGGAGTTTGAATAATTTACGATATTAATATTAGTACATTTTTTAAAGTGAAAGTGGCACTAGTAATTTTGTTTTATTACCCGATTAATATCTTTGTGGCCTATCAAAATATTTTTCGGGTTTAATGATTATTGGGCCAAAACCATTTGCTCAGACTTCAGCCAGACTTCAAAAGCGGTGATAGAGCAGCAAAATGTTATTTTTTTTATAATTCACAACAGTTTCTCAATGAGGCGACTTAAAGAAAGCTCCAATGTTAAACTTAAACTATTTATTTATCTTTCGTTTTACAAAATGACCGTTTTTCTCTTTAGAATTTACAATAGTCTCTAGAGTCGTCCGACCGTTGCACTCCGCACGACGTCGGACCTTCCAGAGGGGGCGAATGCCGACGCCAACTTGGACCCATTACGCGCGGCACGGCAACATCGCGCCGACGGCAAATCAAACACCCGGCGTCCCAGACCCACTCTGCTTTATTGACACACCAGTGTTATATTACCATTACAAATATAAATCATAACAATTCACAGGACAAACAAAACAACATGTGCCGAAATTATATAATCATAAATACGCCCAAAACGGCCCTGGCGCGTCCCGAGCGAGTCTGGAGTTGCGTCTCAGTCTGCCGGCGCGGGCGCCAATAAATATCAACGTATGTACACGAGGCCACCTCCGCTCGCGGCACCTCGCGCCCCTCCCCACCCTCCCCCTCCCATCTATATATTTATAACTTCTTTAAATTTATAATTTATTTCGTAAGTCCTATCTATGTGGATCGGCCGCCCCCTCCCGCCCGCGCCCCGCCCCTCCCTCGACCGCCAAGTGTCGCAGGATATGTAGGGCAGTACCGTTACGCCACGTCTCGTCCTGTGTGATGTAGTCGTGAATATATCGCGTGTGAACGGTGTTCGTCGAATTCATTTCGACGACAGAGGAATACAGTTGCAACGTCGCCAAAGTCGTAGTCAAGTCCCCGCTAAAGCCCATTCGGAATGAGCGAGAGAAATAAGAACGAGTTTTGGATATTCGCTAGTTTTACTTATAAAAATAACAAAAAAAAACACGCAGCTTCTGCGACGGTCCAACGGTCAAAGGGGCTGCTGTGCGATGTGGGACCATATCGCGTGTCGTGTCATTGTGTATACTGTTGGGCAAAACGCTTGCCGTGGGGTCGCCACCCCCGGCGGTGAGGGAGGGGAAGGGGGGGCGCCCCGTCAACTAATCAACAAAATCAAGCGTAGTGTCGCTTGATAACAATCATCCCGACCACGTCAGAGGCACTTGAGAGAGTGGGGTGGGGGGCCTGGAATGGTGGCGGTGGGCGGGGGAGGGGCTACTGCGAGGGGTACTGCGCCGAGGGCATGGCGGCCGACGCGTACATGAGCGGCTGCGGCGCGCCGCCCCACGACGCGCCGCCCGCGCCCCCGCCGCCCGGCATGCTCATGCGGTACCCGGCTGCAACCAAACAACGCACACCTTAATCACACCACCAAACTACCACTGTAACCTCTATCTACACAAATTTAAATGTTAAAAGTACAGATACTTCACGTGCGGTTTAAAGCAAAACATCTTATTACTAAATGCACAAAAACTGTAAGTTCTTGCAACATTTATAAAATAATTCAATTAAGTATGTACCAAACTCCTACACACAAAGCCAATATAAAGTAAGCTATGCTTGGCCCTATGGGGTTGCAAATGGTCATTCCTAGGCTCTCTTTTCCCAATCATATACATACAGACATGATTTAGACATACAAAAAATTTTGTAAAATTTATATTTGTATGGTGTATTGTATTCGACTTGTGGAATATTATCAGAAGGCTTAGGCTTCTTTCTCGCTTCCACTCATTTCCTTACTAAACCCTAAATACGTTTCCAACTCTGCCATCAAAATAACTTACTCTGTCTAATGTCATGGGATGTTATTGATGTATATGTTTGACTGTTTTTATAATAACCAAGATAATATCTCTTTGCTAGCCACCTTCGATTTTTAGAGTGGACACCTAACACTTACACTCAACTGAAACAACAGTAATCAATAGTCAGTAAATAATAACAGGTGATCTTTTATTCGCTTTAACTCAAGCATTTTGAGTTAGCGTTAAATAATTATAACCAGCTAGTAACAATACAAAGATCCTTTAAAACTACACTGCAGAAATCAATTATATTTATTATATCATACATTAAAGGGTACGAATATATAGCAAGTTTATAAATGCAAAGTTTAAACAAAATTAATTTCAGATGTTTTTATAAATTCAACAAAATTAATAAAAATATCTAATATTTTGTTAATGCAACACTTATTTAAAACCTTTACAATTGCATTCTCCAAAAATCAGAAATAAAGTATTCATTGTTGATATTAAAATAATATTTGTCAATTTATTCTCTTTTAAAGTATATTAACAAATTGATGGACTACTCCCTTCACAACCACATGCACACTGAAGCTACAAGTTGTGTATCAGGCGGAAAACTAAATTCCATCTAAATATTGTTTCCAAACATGACACTAGGCTTCTAACGTTACGCCGGTTAATGCACATTTGTGCCGCTATAGCATAGTGTCCTAAAACGACGGTTTTGTTTTGGATGACTATTGCCATCATACCACAAAATAAACTTCGCTTTGACACCTACAGACGCAATTGTTCGTCAGCATGTAAAAAACCTTTTTTCATCTATACATCTACTCATATTTATTTATTAATGATTCATTAAATGTTGATGAAATGATTAATTTTCATGCTATATATAAGGGCACAAGGTTAGACGCCAATAAAAAAATGTTAATTTTACAAACTAACTAGCTTTCGCCAACTTAATAGAAAGGTTTTAAGATTTCATAAAAACAAATATTCTCATTTGGATAAATGATTACAAAAATGGAAATTAATCAAAAAAAAAAAGTAACAAAGATTATACAAAATTATTGGTAACCGACTGACCAGTATTCCTAAAATTGATATTTATGTTTATTCTTCTATGTAAAATATGAGTATTTAACGGCATTACTCGTTGCTATGAAAAAATATCACAAAAACTGAGAAACTGAATGTCACATAGCAACACCCGACTCTTCTCTATAATGTGTATCCATAAAACAACAAATATTTTTATGCTGTGGATACCACCTGCACTGTTCAGTTTACAATAAAAAAATAGCTTAGCCATATTTATGGTTTCTTGATAAATTGTTTGTACGAGAATTTTGTATAATAAACTATAAGATATAAACATTTTTAAAGTTAAAGCAATTTTTTTTATGGGATAGTAATAACACTAAAAAGCTCGAAACTTCATATTTTATAAAATATTTTTCCTTTAAAAAATGTCAAAAAATAGTCATGTATTAAAAATTATAAAATAATATAAATAGTATAATATAAATAATAAAAATTATATAATAATGTAAATTTGTTCTGCAGTTTTATCACATCAACTCTCTTTTATAAGTATATATTTTAAAAGTATTGTGCATTTTGTTAAACAACTTCAAAAAAGGAGGAAGGTTCTCAATTCTGAAGTTTTTATTTTTTTTTGTATGTTTACGCATATTTCAGTCATTTATGAACAGAGCTTTTATTTTTTTTTCTTTTAAAAGTATTCTGCGGAATAGGTCCTATAAATTTTTAAGAAAAATTAGTTCAGTTGTTTGTTTATTGAAATAAAAACAACAAAATTTGTTTCCTTATGTGCATATGTCGGTCATTTGTAAACATATTTTAAAAATTATTTTTTTTATCCAATAGCATTATTGTTTTGAAATGGCCTCAAAATTTTCTGTGTAGACAAACTTGTAATGCAGTATTTTCATATATTATTTAGGTTTGTAGGTATATTTTTGAAGTATTAAGCTGTATATTGGCTATTATTAAATCAATATTATTCTCTAATCTGAAATAGATAACAGTAAGATGAATAGACTATTAATCGGTATATAGATTTTTCTATCAAATACGTCACTTGATATCCAAGTTAATTATATTAAAGAAAATTTCATCAAAATCCATTTGATCATTACTGAACAAGATATAGATATACAAAATTCCTGTGTATTTTCTAAATAATTTAATGGATAAAACCTGTATATAAAATATATACAAGTGAAGAATTTGATACATACTTTTCCCATATATCTCTTTAACTCAGATATACAAGAAAAACCTCTTTGCCAACCATTGCAGACAAAAGATAATAAACTAATGATAGATTAATTTTATTTATAAATAGTATAATTCTACAGCAAAAACTGTTATGCAAGAAATGACAAATGTATCACAGTATGAATATAGCAAGATAAGCCAGTAGCTAGATACCAATTGATAACTGTTGATAACAGACACATTGAAAGTATGCAATGTAACATATTGCACTTTTTTACTTAATATTATTAGAGAAAGTAAGTGAAATATATATTGCAAACATTTTACATTTTTAAATTTACTGATTAAATAATATGACATACATGTTTAAATTAATTATATAATTATAATATTGAGTTTTGTAAAAGAAAAAAACTCCAATTTAAAAAGTTATTGTAAAAAATTATTTTATAACCTTTTTTTTATAAATTATGAGCTGTTGCCTATGGTATCAGTATAAGATCATAGAAATTCCAAACTTTCTTTTGCTGCAAATATAAATTATTAATGCGAAGTTTGTTGCTGCTATGAAAACACACCACAGAAAAGCTGTCAAGCTGAATGTAACATGGCTGAGCAACCCACAGCTTGCTTTATAATTTTATGCACATTTATTTATATTACAGATATTCTCCCGCTCATATTTTAAGTTCTAGCAAATTAATTCTTTTAGTTCCCAAATGTAATATCATTGTTGTGTCCATACTTGCAAGTTGCGTGACATAGTATAAAGATTGCATGATTTGCATATTTTAGTTCAAGAATTTTTAATATTTGTTTTCCCACAATCCGTCTGGATTAAAACAAATAGATAAACTGTCGATTTTAATATTATTATTATTCGTAATCTAATGTTTACAATGTGAATGCAATTTTAAGTGTTTTAAGAAGTGTGATTGTGACCGTCAAAAAAATTTCACAATTTGGATAAGCCCATTGCTAAAGCCTTGTTATAAGTTGATAACATTGAATTAATATTGATTTTTAAACACAAATTATAACTTGAGTTAAGTGTCCTATCTGTCAATTTATCTGAACCATTTACTTAAAATTTATCCTGAACAAATGTTAGAGATTTTAAAATTTAAACAATAAGCAAAGCAGTTTAGTTGTTTTTGTGTTTTAGTGAGACTAAGAAAGAAATAGTTATTTTTATTCATCATGGCATGTAAAAGGTAGAAATATGTGGAAATCAACAAAAAAAAATTATATATTGTTACAAATTAGTCCAGGATAAACACTCAAATCGAGATTAATTTGTATAAAAAAATAGATTGAAACATTAAAATGATTTAAGACTGGCTCTAGTTATTGATTAAGAGTGTAATGAAACCCAATTTAATTGACAAAATGTACTAAATAAGGACAAAAATTTAAAATTGAATTTTACCTGCTGCTGCTGCCTGTGGATTGCTGTATGCAGTGGCATATTGTTGATAATATCCGGGCGCCATATATCCCTGTAATGCTGGATAACCCTGCAAAATAAAATAATACATAAATAAATCAATATTTTATTGTACACATGCCAGGAAAACAAATGCATACAGAAATTTAAAATTAGGTTGTACAATAGGTGACCACTGCATTACTTAGAGCAAATATAATTAATACTTAATGGGCATCTGAAGCATAAGCCATAACATAAGAAACCTGATAAAAGTTTATGAATGAGAAAACTAACACTATAGTTTAAATGTGTATAAGTATGTTTATTATAACCCTTGTAGAGTTATAACCAACATCATTCAACAAATAAATTTGAAATTATACATGTTTGATGAAAAATAAATCTTTGTTGGTATAATAATATTGCATTAAATGAAATGTCAAGGGAAAAAATACCTTTTCTTATCAAGAAATAGCCCAACCACATACTAATTAGTATTTAAAACCCTTTATTAATCAACCAAACAACAAACATTTTGTACTTTAGAGCAGCTACCAATAATTTTGTAGCTAATAATAAGCAAACTAAGCAGTACTACTACACCAAGTGTGACTCACAGCCTTATTCATTACTAATAACAAAGAAAACTTGGAAGTCTTTGTTTAGTTTTTAACCATTAAATTTCTCTTTCTGCATAATGTATATAAAAAGAAATTTAATATGAAGTGATTTCATATATTTAAATTGGTAATAAATGACTTGATAAAACATCTTAAACATTATTAATATCAGGAACAAATAGTTGTTATAACTCACCCCCAACAGTTAAAAATGTTAAACCAACCTACCCACATATTTCAGATATTTATTTTATATGATTTGCTTTAAATTGTTTTCAATGAATTAAAACAGATAAAATAACACAACAAAATGTTACATTGAATAGTAGATTCACAGTTTTACAACAGATTTCTGTACCCTTATGCACCTTCAATTATAATAATTAAAAACACTTATGTAAAAGGAACAATCAAAGTACAAAGCCCTTCAATATTTCCCAAAACCTAGAATGTGTCAACAAAATAGGAACTATGAAGATCTTATTAAATTCCAAAATGCTAAATGAATAAAATGTAAACATGAATATACTTGAGACAATATTATCTTTAACCAAAATAGTTTACAAGCATAAAAACTATACTAAATAACATATTATTTTTAAAACAAATTCAAGTAAATTCAAGTAAATTCCAATAAATTAACTAAAATTATGGCATTATAACCTATAAAAAATATATGTAAATAAAATATTATTTATCATGATGATATGAGCTGACTCCAAGTAATTGGTTATAAGACTAAGAATAATATGGAGTTTTTATATTAAAAATGATGAATTGAGTGAAATAATTACCTGGGCATACCAATATCCCATTCCTTGCTGGTATGCATATGGGTATTGTGTTTGTGCTCCCATTGCTGCTGGTGCTGCCGGTGGGTTATTTGTACTCTGTAATAATTAATATTTTAATTAAAAACAAAGCTTAAGAATAAGATCATATTTTGTTTATTTACATCAAGCATACCTGGTTCTCGCCACCTCCATTTTCTTTACCCCAGAAACATTTGACTGTGTGTCCACTAATTTCAGTATTATGTGTGGCTTCAATTGCATGAGCGGCTGCCTCCTTAGTTGTGAACCTAATGAATGCATAACCTTTGTCCCTAAATACTCTTACATCTTGTATCTGACCAAACTGCGAGAATGTGCTTTGCATTAACTCTTCAGTGATTACATTGCTTGTAAATCCACCACAATAAACAGTTGTATTCGTCGGTGAGCTCTGGTTATATACCTCGTCAAATGTTGGCTGTTTGGCTCGCTTGCTACTTGGCGCGCCTTCATTAGGTCTATTGGTGGGAGGCTTACGTGTCGACCAATTTGTACGTATGGAGCGAGAGCCTAACCACTGACCATTCATTGCTTGGATAGCGGCTTCAGCATCAGCCTTCTTTACAAAAGATACAAAAGCATATCCTTTAGATTTGAGCGTTTGAGGGTCGCGTACTATTCGACAATTAGAAATTTCACCAAACGGTGCAAAAGCTTCACGGAGAATGTGAGTTTCAATCTCCGGCGATAAATCACCAACAAATATATGGTGATGGTTGCTAGTGTCTGTCTTCGGTTGATTACCTGGACTCGTAGCCCAGTTAACCTTCATTTCCTTGTCAAGAAACACTCGCTTGTTCATGGCGGCCAGGGCCGTTGCCGCTGCCGTGTGATTTGTAAACTCAAGGAAAGCATAAGGATCATTGCCAGGTTCACGTATTATTTTACAGCCTTTAACTTCGCCTATTTGTCCGAACAACGCGCATAGAAATTCTTCTGTCACACTCGCGTCTAAATTACCGACGTAGAGAGTTTTCGGGTGGCTTTCGTCGCCCATATTAGCTTATATCGTAATCTAGCTTTTACTTTATTACGACTATGAACACTAATATCGAAATTACTTGCTAATCAACGTGTTATTTCATCACACAAAACATTGGATGACGGATAAAAGAAAGAAAAATGTCGCAAACAGCGCCTAGAACTTCTCGAAAGACGTTGCTGTTGACTCGTGAAACGTTCACTTTTCGGAAACAAACGCATCTATAGACGAATTTCCGGTGGAATGATTTTGAAATAAGGGCGCGAAAAAAAATATTAAACTATGATAACTAAATAATATTTTCATCGTTTAGCGATTGATCGATTTGACGCAAAAAAATGAGTTCCTAAAATAAATATAATTGAAGAAATGGATATGATATTTTTCTTTTCGTAGTGAAATAGCTTACCATAACCAATACAAACATGAAACATAGACATAATAATAAACTTTTCCGGAAACGAGTGTCTTTTGAAAGTTTATGAATCATCACGTATGCTGTTTCATTTACGTATGGGGCAGAATACTACGGTATTGTTATTGGTTCTTTAGGAATGTGCCTAAATATTAACCAATTGAAATAGATTTAGTGTTGACATTACTTAATTGTAATAGATCGGTCGAAATGCGAGGCAGAATGACATTTTAAATTTATGTGCCATGAATTATAATATATACCGAAAAATCATTTCTCTGAAAATACAAGATGGATTATAAAATGGACAACTATACACATCCTAAAAATTTGTAAAAAAATCAAGGCACTTGTTAATAATATGATATAAATTTTCATAAACGTTATTTGCGTCTGCAATTCTTCTTACAACTATTACAAAAAACAAATTGTTCTTATTTTTTACACATTACAGCTACTCATTCCCAGATCGATAACAATTCAATCTAAAATCAACAATCACTATTAGGTGTGATAGTTACACTCCTCAAATATCCCATGATTTTATTTATATTACATATCTAAAAAAATATTAAATAATTATATACGGTATATAAACTCGTGTATATGGATATTTATTAAAAGGCATGTAAAATTGTAAAAATATATTAAATAGAAGAATAAAAGTCTTTATTTATCTAACACTGTAAGTGAATTTTAACTTGCTGTTAAGTTAATCTGTACTATACAGAATTAGACAGATTGAATTGAATTGACGTTGTCATTCGCACGATGAAAAGAGTTTACACAATTTTAAAGTAATTGTCTGTTATAGGATGTATAATTTGTAAAGATTATGCATCTAACAGATAAATCACGTTTTATTCTATAATATCTCTGTTATTTACCCTTATATAGTTTTCAGTGAAAGAGGTTATAATCCGCAAGAGTAGTACACGTATGCAGCATTTTGGTGATTATAGAATATTTGGCCAATTAGGCCTGAAATGACGTGAGTTGAAATCTTGAATAGTAAATGACAAGATGCTGCCACTGACCCAGAAAGATACGAGGACCCCCCGAGGTCCCCTTGGTGGGATACGCGAAAAATTCCAAAATTGGCTTAGGCTTATTTATTCAGATAAAAATTCTAGGAATTTATTTCTATTTTTGATACTTAATTTATCCTTCGCCTTTGTTGAGCTGTTTTACGGGGTTTGGACCAACAGCTTAGGTAAGAACAATTTATTAGTTTGATTTTAAAATATATTTTGTAAATAGAACAATTTAAAAGCGTATTTTTTTTCAGGTCTTATTTCAGATGCATTCCATATGTTCTTTGACTGTACGGGTCTGGTTGCTGGCTTAGCAGCGTCCCTGATATCTAAATGGAGAGCAAATGAGCGCTATTCATATGGATATGCAAGAGCAGAGGTGCTAGCTGGATTTGTCAATGGCCTTTTTCTTTTATTTATTGCCTTTTTCATAATGAGTGAAGCTGTTGAAAGAGCTATTGAGCCACCAGAGGTAAACATATATTTCATTATTACATTACTTTTTTCAACATTTTCAAAAGATAATACAAATTATGAGAAACATAATTTGTATTATCTTTTGAAAATGTGGATGTATACTAATTAAGTTAAAAGATTGTAAAACTCCTTTAGGATAATCTAACTTACTTTTAATATGAGATCATAGAACAGTTGAATGTGTTCCAAAATCAATTATTTTGTGTGTTTAACCTTTTCATGCCACAGATTGCACATTTTCATGACAAGAAAATGTGACTGAAAACTGTATGTCCTCATTATAAAAAATAAGATTTTTACATGAAGATTGCTGGATTCTTCCATTTTTTTCATAAAGTAGTTATTTTACAAGCATATTTATATTTTTTATTTTAGTATAATATTCATGTAGATTCTTGTAGGGAGTCTTATGGGCATACTTAACTGAAAAATAGCATGCCACATGAGCGTTAACTCTAAGTTTTTACTTTTTTGTGATGCCCAGATAAATTAAATACCTGCATTTGGTCTTAGATTATTTTATTTAAATCAAAGTCTGGAATCTGTACTAAATAGAATAATAAAGGAGATTTGGGAGATGAAAATCTTTGAATATGCTTGGGAAATATAAACATTTCCATGTATAAGACTTAGAAATTTAAATGTGTATATGAGCATTAACACTCTATACTTATGGGACAGTGATAACAGCTATTCCTTTATATTGAAATAAAAAAAAAAACAATATTTATTAGTAAAATAGTAACAAATAGAAACAATGAATTTAATACTGGTGCAGAATAAAAAGTATCCAACCTAGCAGTGTAATAAGAGAAATTACATATTGACTGCATATGCAAATTTCAATGCAAAAAAAATTAATTGATAGAGAACTGTAATTGATAAGACCCGTGTAAAGCGAAATTTTCTGCAAATCATAAGTTTTTGAGAAAAAACTATATAAAGTTTGTAATTTGTATGAAAAGCCGCCATTTTTGATATGTAATTGTATCGTCTGTAAATATTATATACAGAAAATATTTCCAATTGGTTGATATTTTTGATTGATTTAACACAGATCTTTAAAACACAAGATTTTTGTGTAAAAATAAAAAAAGTGTACCTAACCACGAAATGTTGAACCACTTCCAACCTATTTTTTTACTTTTGTGTTCTAATTTGGTACAAAATCATTTAATTTAGTATAAAATTATTTAATTTGGTACAAAATCTTTACATAGGTCTTATCAACTACGGTTCTCTATTGATTAAAATTTATCGCTTATGCAGCCAATATGCAATATTACCAACAAAAATAACATATTACATTTTGAATTCTACCACTTACAAAATGTTAGTAAAATATTTTGTCACATCTCAGTTGTAGGAAAATAAGTTTAAGGGTGTTATCAATTGAAATACATTGTGTCAAGTTTCATCATTTACCTTTTTTTTTTTAATTAAAAATAAGCAATTACTAATTATTGAAACTAGTAATTGCTTACTTTTCTTCTGTGTTTTTTCCTCAATACTAACTGTATGTGCTGCATGTTTGTTGGGCAGTTACAAGAGAAGTACTCCATTTAACTGCATTCATTTGTATAAATCATTAATAAATATATATTTTTTCTCAATTATATGACAGTAGTATGGAACTCATCTTTAAAATTTTAACTTTAATTAATTTACCATCACATGATTAATTAATAACTACTACTACTACTACATAGGTTACTGCTTTAAATTGATACTATGTTTACAGAGATTTGGTACAAAGCTATATCTATGAAATGCATCAATTTGACTCAATAAAAAGAACATAAGCATTTTTTATAATAAATGATTTATTTTGAAAAGAATATTGTAATATAGTTGTATTGATATCAAAATAGAACTTTGATGAAGAATAAAAAGTCATTTAGCAAATAAATAAGATAAATTCTGATTTCCAAATTTTTTTATGTGAATTTGTAAATGTGTCAAATTGAGGCGCTTGGTAAAGCTTGTGTTAAAGATGTATTCATGACATGTCATACCATATATCTTTTAAAAAAGTATTGCTATCATTGCCATATAGCTAGTTTTGATCCTATAAAAATAATTGCAATATTAAGAAACCAGATGCACTGTTGTGGAATGTCCGATCTATATCTTAATATAAGAACATTTTAATAACACACTTGTAAGATATTGTTATGGCCGTATATGAACTACATGTAATACTCAGTACAGGTTTAGTATCCAAGAAAAGCTGAGGATATCCCAGTTTAAACCAAAACTGAATATTAAAACAAATTATAAAAAAAAAAAAGAATGATATTGTAACAAAAATGCTATTTATCAAACATTATTAATTTTCTTATCTCAAAGTCTGAAGCAATGTGATTATGTCAGTTACACTGTTACAAAGATAAGGCATGCTTCCTCTAACTTAAAATTCATTTATTTCACTTTGATAAGGTTTACGGCTCTATAAACTATGCTAAGTCAAGCAATATTTGAAATGAGGACAAAAAAAATGATGATATAGGCAAAAAGGTTACATTTTCAGGACAAGCCTCATTATCTACTTATCCATCCTAATTGAATAATGAACAAAATAATCATAGATAAATTGGACGAAAAATAAGTATATTTTTTGCAAACAGACATTAATTTAAAAAAAGATTCATTCTATAAATACAAATCGGCTCCCATAGTTATTGAAGTCTGATTTATCATGTAAAAAAATGACGGTAAAATTAAAAAGTTAACAGTGCAATAAATTGCAGTTTCAAAAAAATTTTAAAAGTATCGAAAGTTAACATCAATTGAATGTCATGGTGTACATAACGTAACCGATTGTACAATTGAAACGCTAAGCGATCACAACGCAATTCTACGGAGCCAATCTACGGTAGACGATAGGCCTACAATAAAAGTTAAAAGCTAATTTAATTTTATGCGTCGAGTTTTCAACTTTATTTTTAGGCTGGTAACGTCGTAATCGGCATGAAAACCACTTTCGACAGTAACGGGTCACGTTTCACGCCAACTGTTAGAAAAAGAAAATTGTTGCAACCTAAAAACAGTCAACCTATTTATACCGAATGGTATTTTAAATAGAATGAAAAAAAATACGCATGTTACAGTTCTGATAACAGTTTTACAACATTTTAATGACACTACTAAAGGGACAGTCCTGTATTTATATGTTTACATAATTATGTTATATACATGCTTATTATATTGTATATAATTTAACAATACTAGAATTTAAAAAGAAAAGGGTATACGTGTATTTTTATTCGCGGATATTATAAAGAAAGTTCAACTGAATAAATGATTTGTTAAACTTTTACGGGGAGTATTAATGAAGCAGTCAAACGAGTGGAGGAATACACTATAGCGATTGACTTTCATTTTTATTAAGTCATATGAAAGTCTTTGTTTTTTGGGTAATCATCAATCCTAAATATATAATTGTTTATGCCAATCTTTGTATGTTTAGTTGCCAATAATTTGACTATAATTTTGCGAAGCGTATATGCGTATATTATCATTAAATTTAAGTACAGGGAGTACTTCGGAATTTTTAAAAATAGTACATAATAATCCGATTAGATTTTTTTAGTGATATTGCATTTAAAAGTCGTAAAATTTTAACAAAATTATTTTTAAAATTGTTTATAAATTTTGCTCAATAGCTTCTTATAGCATCGCGCCAAATTCATAAGGGTACGATCCATAAATAACCTCTAATGGTCTCTTTTGTATATAATCTATTATAAAGCGCATCGATTATGATTTCTCGATAAAATTTGTAAGTAAATGTTACAGATATGTCATTGAAAACATCCTTTTATATTTCTGTACACAGAAAGAACAAACGCAAGAAATATGCCAACATATATTTAGTTTTAAATTCTCAAACACCCTTGTAATTTCCCTGGTATTATGGAAGAGTACATGGGCGGCGTGATTGCTTGTCATCAGGTGACCGCTTGCGCAAGGTTGCTTCTCTCTCTTTTTATGAATAAAGGTTTTTAAATTGTTTTTTTAAACGTTTTTCAGGTGAAGCACGAGCGGCTGCTGCTAGTGTCGATCCTCGGGTTCCTGGTGAACTTGGTGGGCATCTACGCGTTCCACCACGGGCACGGGCACGGCCATGGGGGCCACGGCCACTCGCACGGCGGCCACGGCCACGCGCACAACCACGACCACGGCCACTCGCACGACGACATGGAGGCACCCACGGGCGCTGGGTCGGCCATCATGCGTGGCGTCTTCCTCCACGTGATGGCCGACACTCTAGGCTCGGTCGGTGTCATCATATCCGCCATATTGATGAGAACTTTCGGCTGGATGCGCGCAGACCCCATCTGTTCAATGGCGATTGCGCTCCTAATAGCTGCCAGTGTGATCCCGTTAGTGCGCGATTCCGCCGGCGTACTCATGCAACGGACTCCGACCTCAATAGAGCGTGCTTTGCCCAACCTGTATACGCGGGTGGTCGGCCTGGCCGGTGTCCATGCGGTGCAGGAGCCTCACTTCTGGACGCTCTGCAGCGATATTCACGTCGGTGCTATAAAACTCGAAGTCGCCCGCGAGGTGGACCCCCGCTACGTGACGGAACAAGCAGCCAGAATATTCCGTGACGCGGGCGTCAAACATCTCACCGTTCAATTAGACTACTCCCCCCTCTGATCTAAGCCCGCAGTCACAAATGTACAGTCCACCGCAAGGTGAAACGTCTATTGTATATAAGTATAAGCATGTGTTATTTAAGAGTCGCGTTAGTCCTAGCGTGAACCATCAGCGTGTCCACTGGTGGCGTTGTGAATTATATTAGAGTTTTTGTACGAAGCGAAATTATTGATGGAATTGTTAGTGTTCAGAGTGTTATTTAACGTGAAGCCACCGTTCCGGCTCACCTCGCGCGTTATTCATTTGCAATGCAAATCCGAATTGTGATAATGAGATTTTATTGTGTCTTCGAGACTTCCACGTATTATTTTATAATTTATTGGTGAATGCAGCGAAACGACTATTTTAGAGAAATCAGTAAACAATTAAAGATCATAAATCCGTACTTTGCCATCTGTTGTTTTTTTATATAAAAGTATTAAATTAAATACCATTTTATTTTCTATTGATTATAGTTTATTTTTATTTATGTATAAGTATTTTGATTATTTTATTACGTTTTGGTGTAGTCATACATTACTTTTTGTGAACAAATACCGTCTTTTACATTCCATGACTACTTTCATGCCTTCGAAATTTTTATACGAATAAATTAAAAAAATAAATTATGTGAAATCAACAATAAAATTATTTATCATTCGTCTTCCTATTATAAGCCATAATATAACAAATACTGATTGATAAGGACAATATAAAACCAACGATTTACGTATCAGTATCTTCTATAAACCTATAACAGATATGTCAATTAAAAATAATATGACATATTTAAAAAACAAAATAAATGATTTGATATCTATACATTTTCCCTACATTATCTGTTTCAATTTAACTATTTGTTGCTTTTTATTTACACCTATCCTAATTAATATGCTAAGTGCGAGAGTATGTTGGGTTATTTGTTAAGCGATGAAGGTTTAAATACGTAACCTATAATAATAATAATAATAAATCTTTATTTGCCTTTGAACAAGTGTTTTATAGATGCTTAACAAAGTTTAGTCCTCTAAGTTCAGCCATTGCAAATGGCATGCAAATATATAATTGAATTTCTATTATGACGTACATTTTTGTTAATGAACATTCAACATATTACACTAATAATAAACAATAATAACTAATTAAACTGGTCATGCATTTTTAAAATTTCTTAGTTTTGGTTATAGTCTAAAAACTCTTTCAAGGAGTAGAAAGTGTGCTCTAAAAGAAAGCGAGCTCTCAAGCCAAGCTCGTAAATCTTTTTTAAACTTGTTCAGCGGTTGATAGACATGAAGTATTGTTTTAAATTGTGCAAAATAGGAAAAAAGTAGGTAATTTACAAAGTAGTATCATTACTATTCCCGCGCAAAAATAACTTTTATTATCATGTAAAATGAAAATAATTGTAATTAAAGATTAATTCAATATTCCACGAAAATTCAAAATTTTCTATAGCGAGTGAAGTCACGGGCAACTAAACGTAATAAGTAAAAGCATACAAGGAACGTGGTTAGTGATGTTTAGGATAAATAAGTAAAAAAAAAAGTAGGAAATGCCCAATTTACCATACTCAATCGAATCCATTACTCAGTGAGCGATTTAAATAGGATCTTTTAGTTATTTACGTATTTTATTACTATTTATATTTAGGTCGTCCAAAGAAAAAGTCTCCAAAATCAAAATTGAATTGTATATATATTATTAAACAATTTGATGCAGTAAATACCGCCTGCCAAAAAGCTAATTCTTTCTTTCTTCAAATCAAAAAGCAATCTTCAAATTGATTATACTAGTTTTTGAATTTCACCGCTAAAATATTATAGACGACAGAAAACGTTTTGCTTTAAGCATCGGAGCCCAAAAACTTTTCTAAAATTGAAAAAAAAAAACGTTACTCAAAAACTATATATCGTAGGATCATGTAAAAACGTATTTTTATTTTTCGATGTATTACATAATAAGTTTATTTTGACAGACTTATAAAATGCTATAACCAGTAAACTAAAAAACGTAGTTTTTGATTATTTTTGGTTTATTTACAACGTCGTCAAAGCACATAATTTTTTTCTGTCTTCTAGCCTGAGTTCTGGGTTCTTTCTAGCCTTATATCTTTACTAACCGCAAGAATGGCGTAAGCAACAAAAGTAATCAGTAAAATTTATTTTGCTTAAAGCTCAAAGAAGACACTAGTTTTGTTCTAAAAACATACGCAGTAAGTTTCTTTTTCATCCTAGAAAATTATGTAAAAAACGTTTTTACGATTTTTGAGGACGGCAAGTACCTACGTTTTCCGCCGTAGTTATGTAATGTAAAGAAGCAAAGAAGAGTGCATTATTGAACTGTAAAATTATAAAAATTTAATGAAATCTAAGATTTGAATTTATTTTCTGACATCCGACGTGATAATATAAACAAGAAATTCATTATAATTTCAATTAGGAGGCTTTAACGTTGATGTAATGACAGGGCTCATTTCAAGTAGTTTGTAAAATTATCATAGAAGTAATACAAAATTGAAAGGAATTTCATAATAAAAAATTACTGCAAAAAAGGCTAATAAAAGACATTGCTTGAATAAAAACAACGCGCAGCATTTAAAACGTGCTAACAATAGGTAGGGCTTTAGGCATCTAAGCGCCTAGTTATGCATTTGTCGCCCGTTTTTATTTTTTTTAGGAATAACCCCTTGATGTTCCCAGTGCTCTGCAACTAAGGTTAAACTTTTTCGATGGATGGAAGGTCGCTCTGTAATAATATACTTAACTTCTGCCTTCTGTGGTCGAATTTGAGTGGGCGGCGGAGTCCTACACTATCTCCGCCGCGGGGGTTTGGAGTTCAGGCACTTGCTCATAACCTCTGGAGCTTACTCGAAGGGTTTGTCGCCCATAAAAGAGAGGCCTTATAGGAAAGAACGCTCGTTTGTTCCGGTGGGCCTTGCCTGGAGAAAGAATTGTTGCCGAGGAGAGGCTGTGCTG
>JAOCPS010000009.1:2953109-2963427 GCA_025505425.1 Graphium colonna
GCGCTCTTATGAAAGGTCAAGTTTTACATAGAGATTCGTTCATTATAAGCTACCACCAGCTCGGAAAGCAGATTCTATTCAGAAGAGCTGGCGAGAAACTCAGCATTTGCTCTTTTAAAATAATGTTGTCTTACAATTTTGCACATATACAATGATTTATGAAAACCTACGCGAATAACAACAGTACTATGACCACACAGTTGTGTCATCAAAGTATTCAGTAATGCTGTAATAAGTTTTAGTTAAAAGTGTGTGTTTTAATTTTACATTTAAATTTATCAAAAGGTTAGCTTAATATTGTTTGTGGAATTCTATTATAGATGCGTACACCGTGTTCCATGAATGATTTGCTAACCTTTTGCAGGCGAAAGCTTGGTGTAATAAGTTTGTCCTTGTTTCTCGTATTTACACTGTGTCTGTCACTATTTTTACCGAAACATCAATATTTTGAATAACAAATAAAAATTTACAATATATGTACTGGGACGCAACCATAAGTATCTCCTTAAATAGTTGTCGCAGGGTATCCCGAGGTCCGATATTATATATTGCTCGAACAGTTCTTTTTTGCAGTATAAAAATAGTATTAATATCTACTGCATTGCCCCACAGTAATATGCCGTAAGAAAATATGCTATGAAAATATCTGAAATAAACTAATCGAGCAGTGTCTACATCAGTCAGTTGTCTAACTTTCCTAACAGCAAAAATAGCAGAGCTACGTCTATCTGCGAGAGACGATAGGTGAGGATTCCGCTGAAGATTTGAGTCAATTGTAATTCCTAGAAATGTCGTAGAATTAGGAGAATAGATTTTAGGAGTTCATTATATAATACTAAATTGACATTTTGCTTTCGTACATTAGGGGGAGCGAAACAAATACATTTAGTTTTTTTTGTATTAAGCACTAGGTTATCAACTGTAAACCAGTGAAGTATACGCGACAGTGCACTATTCACTTCGTCATAATTTGTCAATGTTCTATTCACTTTAAAAATAAGTGAAGTGTCATCAACAAATAATACAATATCACATAACTCTTTTGCATGAAAAGGGAGATTGTTTATGTAGACTAAAAATAGGAATGGGCCCAAAATAGATCCCTGCGGAACACCCATACTCAGCAGAGAGCCCGAAGAATTAACATCAATTATGTTGACCCTTTGAGTTTTATTACTAAGGTAGGAGGCGATAAGATCAAGAGAAACTCCACGAATTTCATTATGATTCAGCTTAAGTAGGAGAATATCATGTTTTACACAGTCAAAAGCCTTCAATAGAGCACAAAAAACACCAAGAGTAGTAAGAAGTGCGACTCCCGCATCGGTTGTAGACCTCACTTTTGTAAATCCATACTGCTAGTTGCTGCTACTAGTTGATTTAATAGTAGCTTTTCAAAAACTTAACTTAAAGATGGCAGTATGGAGTATGGATATAGGCCTAGATGCCGGAATCAGCTTTGTCACCACTTTTAAATAAAGCTAAATTCTAGTCGTACTCGAGGCGGAATTATGGATATAGTAAATAGAACATAAAGTAAGTTTAATTATGGTGAAGCTAACAAAATAGCGTCTTCTTCACCATTGTCTAATAAATAATGCATAATAAAACATTTCAATAGTTACAACACAAATTGACTTAATAATAAATTCATATAATGGCCTAAGTTTTCGATTTATTTCGTATTTTATCATTAACGTATTGACGAGAATTACAATATGAACACATAAATTGCCTCCGTGACCTAATGGCATAGGCGCTTAAATAATTCCGGATAATACTTAATGAAAGTTTGTTTTATATTTACCTTTTTAGTTTTAATGGTAATTCATTTATTTACTACCAAGCTTAAAGACCTTTGCGGAATATGAACATAATGTTATTCGTACGCGTAGCGGACGACTATCAGTTTCGATATTCATACGTTTAGGGGACGATTACTGAAACTGATTGCGAAATATCTGGTGAAATCTAATAAGAAAAATAATTTATTTCACACAACCATTATTGTTAAATTCCACTGCGTAAGGTTTTGGATATGAAATAAATTTTATATTCTTTGAAAATTTAAGAAGCACCCTATTAAAGTTAATTCCTGAAATTAAACAAAATGAAAAATAGATAAGTTTTATCTTACCTATAGTTAGTTGTGTCTATGAGTGTCATTTTAATGCTATTGACACTACAATTAAAAAATAATATGGCACCATAAATAAAGAGCCGTCATGTTGTCTGACACATGACTTTTTATGTTGCATACACAAGAATATCTAATTTGATTCGACATTTCGTAATTAAAACACACATATTATTAATGTTTATGGCTGCCTAGCCAATGAACCAAATAAGCCCCGTATACATGTGAATGATGAGCGTCATTAATAGACGGCTAGGTTCGCGTGCCGTCTCCAACTAAGTTGTCAATTGATACAAATCGGGCTTCCTAAGCCGCCTCCATGAATAATAACAGGATATGATAACATGGCCGTACAATCGGACTCCGGAGGGAAGGACGAAGTGAAGACACAGTTCGTGACACGGGAAGGCACGTACAGATTGATGACGCTCTCGGAGTATTCTAGACCAAACCGAGTTGGATACACAAGTGGTTCGGGGTCGACTCATGTGCGCGTGTCATTGGTCTCGTTGCCACCAGGTCCAGGCGGCGGTGCGCCCGGCTCCGACGGCCAGGGCTCCGACGACAGGATATGCTTTAACCATGGGAAGGAACTCTATGTTTATGTTTACAGAGGAGTAAAAAAGGTGAGTACTTAAAATGTGTGTTATTTACTTGATCGTTTATATTATGACACATATATACATACAATAATAACTATATATTGTGTATCAAAATATACATGTTGCTTTTGAAATATATATATATATATATATATATCACTGTTTTCCCTACTACCTAAGTATTTCTGTCTAGATTTCTCAATTAGTTGTTAGTTTTATATTTATGAAGCTTTGTTAATAAAGGATGCAATGAGTATATGACAGAAAAAATAGAAATTTATGAATGTTACAATTATTAAACTATTATTATTAAAGGGCTTGGCCCTTTGCTGATTATAAAGAGATAATGATTGCTGTAATTTATTTGCTTGCAATCTATTACATACATACATATTTTTCAAAAAATCTGAAGTAATACTTAATATAATTACAATTTTAAATGTAAATACTGTAATTATGCATTTTTTTATATATCCTAATTTTTCTTTATCATATAGTTTTCAAACAGTCTTCCGAGTAAATTCTGATTAGATTTTAATGAATTATTTGATTCTCCTACAGATTACATGATGTCTTCTTGCATTTAAATGTAGTATATCTATCATTTCATTCCATTTCATAGCATTTCATTTCATTTGTAGTTCTTTATTATATTTTACTACCAGCTTATATACTTATTGGTGTTGGCAAAGATAGTGTTTGTTTTTTGTTTGAACGATTGATTTATAAGTACTTATTGTGTAACTGTAAAATTAGGTTTTTTTTTTAATAAAGCACTTCTTGAGAATGCATCAGAAGTAACTGTCTTAAACAGCGTGTTAGTTATTAATTTATTTGTCGTTCTTAAGAATATTTCCAACACATACATATAAAGTTAATAAAACATAAAAAAAACACTAGTTAATAATTTTTAAATAACTTTCACTATAGATATAAAAATTTGGTAAAAGTTTATCTAAGATAAAAATAAAAGTCATCATTGTAACAAGAATAAAATAAATTTTCATAAACAATTGTCAAGTCAACTTGCTGCATAAATGAATGTTATCAGTTAAATTCTTTACATTTTTTAATTTTATGTAAAATGAAACTATCCATCAGTGTAAGTACACATACCTATGGCATATATTTTCTTTACTCACATTATCACTCCACATTGTTCCAAAATATGTGAAATTGACATTTTCAGCAACATTATACTATTTTGGAAATGATAGTGATAAATATGACCATTACTAAGATTATAGAAATAAAGCATAATTTAATAATATTCCTTGAAAGTATTAAAAAAACCTAATAAATAGCAAATTAAATAAAAAATTAGTTTACTTTTATTCCGATTATTCTGGTAAAGACGTTATTAAGTAAAAGATATTCTCCCATTCATAGATCTATCTATGTTTACTTGAAGCTAACGTGAGTATATTTTTGAACATGTTTATTTCATGTACAGATATGCTTATAATATTACAAAATCATATTTAAGTTGAAAAATCCTATTACTGTAACTCATTTTAATTAATAAAACAGCTTTATGATTGTATTAATAGTTACTATAAGTAATGTAGTTGATTTTTTAATACACTGCCAAGGTTGTATGCAATGTCGTGACATAGGAAATGGTTTTATACAAATGAGACTAAGCTCCACATTGTGCGTTGATGCAGAAGTGGTCTTAACTAACTTAACATTGTTAGGGGCTTTCTAATTGATATGGATTGAATTAAGCGAGTTTGCATTGAATAATGATTTGCAACAAATGTGTGGATGTTGAAATCAAATTGGTTTTAACATCATTTGTAATAATATATCAAAGCCTAGGAGTTTTCCTTTGTTTTTTAAGCATGCTTATGTTAATTTTATCTATGCAATACTTTATTTTAAGCTATCTTCTCTTCTTCATATAAATCTTGTAAACCATGCAGCAAGTGATCAATGGGGCACAGCTAGTAATTAATATTTGTAATTTTAATATTTATCAAAAGGTATACTAAAATTATTAAAGCATAAGAATTGTGTTTACCCAACACTTAGTAATTTGTTAAGATTGTACCTTTAGTGTCATACACATATATTTTAATGCTATTTATTTTTCTTGTTAAATTATTGTTGTGTTACCAAAAAGAAAAAAAGAGAAATTTATATGCTAAAATCTTTATAAATCTAAAGTACGTAATATATTTATGACATTGATGTTTTACATTGTAAGTATTGATAATACCAAATTTTTGTTGTTTTTATTTTTTACAATTAAAAGGGCATTTTACATACATAAATTCCATCATAAAATACACTCAATGGGTCTTCAATCAAATTGTTATCTTTCAGCAAATGTCTACAGTTCTAACATGTGTATGACAATTGATTTAAAATCAATTGAACCAATAAAATTATTCGAGACTATTCATATCATAATTCCACTTTCATTCCACAAAACCACATGAATGAATATTTTCGCATTTTGTAAACATCCTCTAAAGGGCATTCAAATTTACCTATATGTAGACATTATGTAGACACCATAATATTGGTTACCTATCAGAAAAAAGTGCTTCAGACTCAATATTCGAATCAAGGCTCAAATGTTATAGTTTCTTCATTAATTCATTTTACATTTAACTATTTAAAAGTTGTTGTTTAAAATCAATATATCAAAAGGATCAATTGTTTTATGCACTCCCGACTTTCATGTTTTATTATCATAATGCCGGCCGCACTCATACGCTGCGTTTAAGAATGGCAATTCGAAAAGTGGAAAGAACTACATATAAAAAAAAAGATCCCGTTATACGAAAAGCAACCAGAAGTGTGCGCCTTGTGGATCATTTTGTATGGAAGCAGTGCAACATTCAGTGCAGGGGAAAAAAATGCGTTGATTCTGAAAGTGTGATGCCAGTCTAAGCCAGAACAGGACCAAGCAGAAACTATATTAGAAAGTTTTTTGCATTTTTCACATATTTATCTCTATGTTCTATATGTATTCTTCAACATTGTAACATGTATCATCAATGTACATTCTCTAGTAAAGTAATGGCTAAAATTCTTCTCTTCCTATCTAAAGAAACATGTTTTCCTTTTCCAGGCAGCTGATCTAACTAAACCTGTGGACAAAAAGATGTACAAAGGCACAAACCCCACCTGTCACGACTTCAACACGGTCACAATGACGCCGGAGAGTGTTTCCCTAGTCATAGGATTCTCCACTGGACAGATCCAACTCATAGACCCTATTAAAAAGGAATTAAGTAAATTATACAATGAAGAGGTAAGTGCTACTGATTGCCATTAAATATTATTAGAAGGCGAACTGTTTTTAGCGAATGCCATGTAATATATAACACTTTGCTGCAAATAAGTCTTTGACTGTCATAAAACCAATCACAACAGAAAATTAAGTTTTTATCTATCACCTGCAGCCATGACATGAAACATGTTAAAATACTTTTACTAAATGGTTGAGCATCTTTTCACAGCCTTTGCTGCAGTTCTACGCTCGTGCTGGCCATCATTCACAAATTCAATACAAAATAAAGTATGCATGGCTTTTGGTGTTACCGGCCATTCCTACATTTTTCTTTTCCCACTCCTTTCCCCTCAAAATTCTTAATCCTGATCCAAACCTATCCAATAAACCTATTCCATCCATTTTCCCAGTTTGACAACACACTCAATGATCTCTGGATGTTGTGGGTGTATGGGCGACGGGATCCCTTAACATCAGGCGAATTATCTTCTCATTTGTCTTTTCTATAAAAAAAAAAGTAATTCCTACCTGCAACTTTATTGCGTCCAGTTAGCAGGACATACTGATAGAAGATAAACATGAAAAAATGTGATGTTGTTAATTAGTGATATCACCAATATTTTCTTGCTCTTCTATGTATGTTCAGGTGTCAGTAAATCTAGGTAGATGTACTGACAAAGAAAAAAAAATGTTTCTATCCAAAATTTTATACTCATTTATTAATTTACAACAACAATCACCTCTTTCCAGAGACTGATAGACAAGACGCGCGTCACTTGCATCAAGTGGGTGCCTGGTTCCAGCAATCTGTTCATAGCGGCGCACGCGTCTGGACAGCTGTACGTTTATAACGAGGAGTTGACCTGCGGCACCGCCACACCCCACTACCAGCTGTTCAAGCAGGGGGACGGCTATTCGATACACACGTGTCGGACCAAGTCCACAAGGAACCCCTTGTACAGGTGGCTCATAGGTGTCGACGGCAGCTGTATAAACGAATTTGCGTTCTCGCCGTGTGGCACCAATCTGGCGGTGGTTTCCCAAGACGGGTTCTTGCGAGTGTTTCACTACGACACGATGGAACTGATCGGGCGAGCTCGGTCGTATTTCGGGGGCTTCCTATGCGTGTGCTGGTCGCCGGACGGGAAATACGTGGTAGTGGGCGGCGAGGACGACCTGGTGACTGTGTGGTCGTTCGGCGAGAGGCGCGTGGTGGCGCGGGGGCAGGGCCACCGCTCGTGGGTGTCCGTGGTGGCCTTCGACCCCTACGTGGCGAGCTTCGCGGAGGGCGAGCGCGAGGAGGCGCCCGAGGAGGACGCAAAGAACGAGAGCGTGCAGTGCTACCGGCTGGGCAGCGTGTCACAGGACACGCAACTGTGCCTGTGGGACCTCACGGAGGACGTGCTGCGGCCGCCGGTGCGGGCGCGCGCCTCGGCCCACCTGTCGCCCAACAGCCAGGGCCTCTCGCCCAACGGGGTGCCCGGCAAGGCGCCCCCCAAGGGCCCCAAGGCCGCCCGCCTGGCGCACAAGCACGCGGAGCTCAACGCGCACGCCAACGCCTCCGGGGAGCCCTCCGGCGCCAAGGCCGCCGCCAAGGCGAAGGCGAACAACGTGTCCACGCTCAACATCAGCGTGGGCAAGGCCAAGGAGGAGGGTTCGGGCTCCATCGGGGCCAACTTCACCCAGCGCCTCGCGGGGTTCTCGTTCGGCGAGCGGCGGTCCGACCACCGGCGGAACTTCAGCCTCACCAAGGCGACGGAGAAGCCGGCCGCGGGCACCGTCGCGCTGCGGGGCAAGTCGGCGGGCGCGCAGCCGGCCGACGCCTACGACCCGCTCAAGCTGATCGGCACGCCCTCCTGCCCGCGCTTCGACGAGTGCCCGGTGCTGGAGCCGCTGGTGTGCAAGAAGATAGCGCACGAACGGCTCACGGCGCTGCTGTTCCGCGCCGAGTACCTGGTGACGGCGTGCGCCGACGGCTGCGTCAACACGTGGGCGCGGCCCTCGCGCGCGCACAACGGCGACGCCAGGCCCCGGCGGTGCGACCGCATCGACCTGGTGGACTAGTGCACGCCTCCCGTGCGATGCGTGCGGGTCACAGGCGCCGCCCTGGTCGAGCGGTGGGACAGCGACAGCGATAGTTGAACACACTAAGTACACTTCCGGTCTAAACTCAACTAGCTTAAGCAATATGTGATTGTGACAAACTTCCTTAAGACTTGAAATTCACAAGTACATTTCCCCAGTTCAATCTGGATTAGCCTATGTGATATGTGAATTGAACTTCCTATGAGTACACTGCTCGGTCTAAACTGGACTAAATAAGGTGATTGTATATAAGTATAGCCCAATTATTGGGAAGTGGTTGTCGTAGTGCAAGTGCAAAGTGCTACCAGTAACATTTCTCCCATGGTCACTGATACAGACTGAAAATATTAGTAGTAACATAGTGAAAATTGAACTCAAAGTGAAACTGTATAAAAATTGGTAAGGAATGAAAAAAAGTCATTAATTGTTGATAACAAAGATGAAAAACACTTCTTAAGGCCGATAGTGAATTTCACATTGCTCAGTTTACATATGTAGTCTGAAGAATATGTTCTAAACTGGGCTATAAATAAGTAATATATAATAGTAATATACAAAAAATTATGATATAATGTTATCCTCTTGAACAGACTGTGTTTGAGTTGAGATAGTTGAAGCATTTATAACAAGTTCTTTTTTATTCGGCCAATGAGACAATTTAGTTATTCCATTGTGGAGAAATAAGTTGTTTTTGTCAATACATCTTGTATGTTGTGGGAGGTTCTCAGTACTTTAATAAATTTAATCAAAATGTTATTTAATGTTATTGCATATATTCTTTCCTGTGATTTTTGTTGTAAAACAAATTTATAATCCATTTTATTGGATTGCATCATGTAATATAGGATATTTAATGCAAGAATAGATTATCGTACGAAAGTTAAATTCCATAAGAACTTAGTCACTTAAAGTGCTACCATTATTATATAACAACAAATAACAAATAATTAAAATTTTCCTTTATTTATTGAATATGGTCCAAACTAGTCTTTCAAAGACCCTAGTCAAAACTTTAAACATAATAAATGTAATATTATTATTTATTACATTTGGAATATGATTTTGTATCTTCAATCATTCAATATTACATGATGCAATCATCAGAATTTTAAGATAATTATTTAATAATCATCGTAGCACCAGCAAATTGTACTTCTTTATGCTTTAAAATTGAACCCTGTTTGGCACAAGTTCTGTACCGAATTCGGGAACATTTAAATAGAATTAGTAAAGAGAGATGAGATTCGACTGTGTTGACGGGTGTACATTTGTAAACTGTAAAGATGGAGAAGTGTTATTACTCCGCTCATTGTAAATATAGTATGTAGGCTGTCGAGCGATCCAAGATTGCTTGCACGAAACACAGAGTGCGCGATGCAATGGCGGCAAACTGTCAAAAGTAGTGTTGTCGAATTATTGTAATATCGATAAATACAAATGTGGTAACATTAATAGTAACCTACATTTAGTGTTATAAGTTATATACTTATCTTTTTCTATATTAGTTCAACAATTGCTCTCTAAGTTTTTGATTTTAAATTATCCATATAACATGTTATAACCAGAGGACAATGCCCAAAAGTGGTACCAAAAATTCTCATACATCAATATCAAAATTATATAGTAATTATTTCCTAAATTTCTTACCACATTACCCTTCATGGATTTGATTTTTAAACAGGGCATTTAATTTAAACTTATGAATTATGAATTTTGCTTATAAGATGTAGAATGGAAGAAAAACTATTTTCTATGAATTGATTTTTCTATTATATCTCCAAAACCCGGGTTTTTTTACGAAAAGAAGTTTTGTAGGAATTGATGTAATCTCTGATCTCACAAAAAAAATGTTTGACCTTGATGCAACTTGGTACGATATGCGATACAAAACTGGGCATTGTCCTTTACCAAAAAATCATAGGCTCAAAGGGGAGCCCTACATAGAAGCTTTGATATTTTTATGGTCCACATGTATTTTTCTAAAATTAATATTTAACAAGTATCTGAGTATCTGAGATTTTATTTTATGTCTTCTATTGGTGCCTATTAGATCGTCTTTTGCTTTTACCACATTTTACATAAGTACTATCATAAGCCTTATCAATATTATCAATATGTCGGCAACACTAGTTACAAATCCTCTATCATCTACGGTCGTTGTACATTTAAACTATTGCGAATTTTCCATCTGATGTATTGATTCAAATCACTAAAGCACTCGTGATCATTCGATGTGTTCCTGTGATTGAT
>JAOCPS010000010.1:0-13938 GCA_025505425.1 Graphium colonna
AATTGTCCCCGGAACAGAGGCCGGAAAAGTCGCAAGAAGGTCTGATAGCGCACCGCCGAATTCTGCAAGAACCATTCTCTCACAATGTTAATATATAATTTAATCATCGTTTTGTCGAAAGGATGCAGTTTTACGTGTTTCATTAAACACTCGTATACTTAATGTTCTTTTAACATGCTTCGAGCGCAATAAAAAAAATTAAAATGACAAATGGAATCACGTGTAGTTCAAAAGTTATTATTCAGCATATTCATATAAAAAACCCATCGGGCTATGAGAGTAAAGAAACAAAGAGTGCACGTGTGTTTGCGCGTACACTTGTGCACTATAATATCTCCTGCGTAGTTCGCTGACCTCGAAGTAAATTGATCTCTGAGTAGATGTGCTGCCATGGCCGTTATTCGGCTAAGAGAATTTTTTTTAAAAACTAGAGGACTTGTATCTATTTTGTTAGCAGTTAATAATAGAATACTAAGATCAAGACTTAAAGTAGTATAAATACTTATAGAAGTATAGAAATCAATGAATGAAACGAGACTTGTAAAGACAAAAACACGTGATACTATAAAATTGGTCTTTGCTAGTAAAATATCTTAATATCGCTAGGCTTTTAAGTATTAAGGACGTAGGAGTCTAGAATATGGAATTACAACCCACCTGTATAACGTCACCAATTACTTTAGTAGTCCGAATGAGGAGCGACACGGATGGCCCAAACAAGTTGCCCGGGAAGTCCAGGCTGACCTTGTTCCGGTCGAACGTCGGGATATCGTCGTCCTTCGTGGCTCGCGGGCCGCGGGGCGGGAGTGGAATACTCAGCGTGGGTGACCTGCCCCGGACGGGTGTTGAACTCAGGGCGGGTGATGCGCTCAGGGCGGGTGACGTGCTCAGGGCGGACGGAGTGTTGGGGCGCCGCCACGTGGTGCCACTCTGCGCACAGCGTTATACTCAGCTCTTGAGCCCAGGAACACCCCGCTACGCCTGTCGTTGCGCCTCCCGCTCACTTGTGTCACGGTACAGTGTATATACTGGTTGTGGTCATGTTTTCTGTTGCTTCAGAGGTTCGGAGTTTATTGCATGTGTCATTGCATAACATAATATTTAGAGGCGTTTTACGTCAGGTTTGGAGTGTTATTTGTAGTTTGTATCATGTAATATAAACTCTTCAGAGAAGTATATATTTATTTTATTCTAACCCAATTGGGGATATATAGTATATCTTCTATGTATTAACCTTGTATGATCATTACCGCGTAACCTTTAGATTCGTGTTATATAGAACTATGCCATGTGTATTTAAACAGATTTTAGAACAAGGAATTTGGAATTTTTATCAACATTTAAACCAATTTTGGGGATATAAATTAAAATAGCGTAATTGATAACATGTTTACTTTTATTCAAAAGAACAACACATGTCGGCTTTTCACTTAATTACGTTGAACACTAACATTTGATTCAGGTACTTCATAGGAGAGGCTCTAAGGAAATGACAAGAAAAGAAACTTGTGATGTACCGTGGTGACTAAGTTTGCATGTCGTCTATCGTGTGCATGTGTGCATGTGCTTGTTCCGCGCAACGCTATGGCGTAGCGCTGGGCTACAACACTACGTGCCGGAAATCCGGACCGAACTTATTACAACAACATTGCTACATCACTATTAACAAATAGTGCATCGATAATTCTACAAACATGCACATTCTCATGCACACATTTCAAAATTCTTATTATAATTATTCAAAATTTATGGCAACGGATCAAGTTTTAATGTAAATGTCTTCAATCCTATTTTAGAGCTGAGAAACGACAAAATAAATAATTTTAAAATTATCAAAATCTTTAACTGTCTTATTAAAATATAAAAAAATCAGACTTATTTGGAATCATATAAATAAAATAGCGTTAGTTTAATAACATGATTATTGATCTAGAGTAGATAGAAGAAAATTTTCAAGACAAATATTTATGCAATAACGTTTCTTATAAAAATTGATAAAAATAATCTTTTAGACGTATTTTATTAATAGACTAAATCAAAATTTTAAATACTAAAAAAACTAAGAAATAACGCCAATTTAGATACGTTTTGCGAATATACAGGCTGATTGGTCACTAACAATATTCAAGAAGAGCACATAATATTTATGTAATAAAATCAAGAAAAAAGTTATTAATATTTTCTAATAATTAAATGAAACGTGGATACGATGCTGACATCGAAAATATGGCCAGTTGGCGTAGTTCATCGACTCGAAGACGCGGTCGCTCACCCCATGTCCGCTACCATGTGCTACGTAATTAATTATTTAACTTTCTATTACGTTTACTCAGTAATCCCTATATATAACGTCTTCAAATGTTGAAAGACACTCACCAGTCCCCTTCTAGATGTTATTTTCCACAAGAATATCTAATCTCATTTAGTCTATGTTCATACTCGTAATATCTGACTATGGGTTGAGACCTGGCTATTCAAATCTGCGTTGTTTAAAGGACCTTTTACTATCTTAAATACAGAGAAGAAAAATAAGACTAGAATTTAAGACTAGAAACTAAATAAAATTAATATTTACAATATTTATACTCAAAGTAAAGTTAATGTTAGTTGATATTGCATGTACGATATACGTTTCGAAAGTACACCGACCAAGAGGAATAAATATCTGACGTTGTTATTTTAAACGTATGTACGTTTATTTTTGTTTAATATTATTCGTGAAAAGCTACATCAACTAAGGCAAAACACTACTCTTACTACGCTAAATAATGTTAACTACAAAGATTCTGCACATGCGTACGGGATAGGACTATCTACTTTAGTTAGTAATACAGTCTAGATATAATACGGCCAGTGTTAGGTACAACAACAAAGTGACGTTTTCTACTTGTGCTAAGGTAAAGGCAACTGTCACACACCAATATTTTGTTTGAAATATTAGTCGATGTGTGCGGAAGTCGGGTGCAACGTGCAGTGAAACACACACACAATTGATAAAAAAATATTTAATTATCACCAGCACTCACCTAAATCTATTTACATATAAATACAAAGAAGGAGTAGGAGTTAGACGGGGCCGCGGACTGTACAGGCGGCCTTTCACTGGGGGTAACAGCTGGGGAGGGGATTTGGGTCGACTGCGCCGCGATTGTGGCTACTGGAGGCGCGAATCGCGGTGCACTCGAACAAGCGAGGGGTTTCAATATGAGGGCGTATTTCAAGATTCTTCTTCAGAGGAGTCGACAGTCTCGACGCTAGGGGCGGCACCGCCCCCGCCGCCAGACGAGGATCCCGACAGTGACGTCACGAGGGACAGGATCGAGCCCAACCCCGAGCCGCCGGAGCTCCCACCTTGTCCCGACGAGCCTCCTGACAGTCCTCCCAATAGACCTGTCACAGCCTGGATCTTGGGACCGAGGTACTGCAATTTAGGCCCTATGACCTGAGTCACGACGCCGGTCAACGAACTCAGACCACCAGGCGACGGGGGCTCGATGCCGTACTGCTTGTTCAATTCGATATTCTTCCGGTCAAGCGTGTCCACGAACCGGGTCTTCGCATCGATCAATGAATTGATTTTCTAAAACAATAGGTGTTGTTTTACAGCCTCGTCTAAACACTGCATAATACACCTCAAGGGCCGCTACTCACCCCGAACACGAATCCGAGCACGGCGTTTTTGACGCCAAACTTGGCCTGCGTTATCCCCTCCAGCTTACGTTTCTCCCGCGTCTGCTCGTCATCGGCCCCGTCCTGCACACACACATACAGGGCCGTCACTACACAAACCTGTGCTATCCACACACCACTACTTCTAAATACCGTCACCGTGGCAAAAGCTTTCAATAAAACATGATATAAATAACCAATGTTGTTCACGAATACCTTTGAACACCCCATAAAACCTTGATTATTGATGAATAATGCATATCACAAACAGTTGTGCCTAAATGATGGTGTTAATAAAGGAATAAAGTATATTAACAGGCGCATGGGGATGACAACAGAATGTTCCAGAAAGATTGTGGTCAAAGGCTGGCGACACACATGCACAGCATTCTAAAATGCTAATAACGCTCGCGGTTACCACGCACGCGTGCTCAAAACACATTCGTTTATAGCGGCAAGTCATAAATGTCTTTCGCAAGTATTTCAAGGTAAAACAAGTTAAACTACGCAGTCTTGATAGCATCAATTCATCATGTAAGGACAGCACTTGCCAAAATAATAAATACTAAAACCTCTTTATCATTTTATGCAGTTTATTATATTTCGTAAAAGTAGAGATAATTTATGCAGAAATCATAATCATGTTGTTAGATCAAATGACAGGCAATCACTCTTGCTGTCAAACAATAAAGGGTCATATTGAACTCCGTGTCAAATGTCACGGCAAGCAAGTAACGGCTCAGTGATTTGATTCTCCCCATTCACAATGTACTCAAAACTTAAATTCGTGGGAAGTTTATAGTGAATCTACGTAATTTTACATAATAAATCCGGCGGAGAACAAAAAAAGAAGACATTCTTAGTGAGCATCGGTTACGACATGAACGATGGTAAAGGTCATTTGTGTTCGTATATTTTAACGTAAGAAGTGGGTCAATTAACCTCCTTAGAGGCTGACTGGTATTCCGCTACAAAGCCTGGTCTGAGCGGTGGAGCGGAGCGTGGCGCAACTGGCCTCCGAGTATTGCTCAACGAGTGTGCGCCTCATACTAACGTTACGAATGCATCGGCACTCTGCCCGCACATTCTTTACAAAATTTGGAGATTTTTGAAAAATGAGCCAATAGATATACATGAATACAGGTACAAAACCCGTGCATTCTTAGTGAATTTACAGAGCACTACAACCCGTAAATTCTTTAAAAAATGGTAGAAGATTCTTATAAAGAAAGGAAGAAATACATATACATTTACATGAAATTCATGCAATAGTTTCTAATATACAGAGCATTACCATCCTTTATATAAAGTATACTTTCCAAATTTTGGAGAATTTCATTTTTTTTGGTTCAGACTAAAACGAATATACACTACTCGTCATTCTTTTTTGGACGAGCAGAGGAAATATCCATCACAAGCTACCCAGCAGTTCCACCCGCAAAAATTTTTCCCGTGTTCGCAACATTTCTAATTGCTACACCACTCCTATTGGCCATAGCATGATATTAAATAGCATAAGCATACCTCAATGGATGGGCTTTCTAACTCAAAAATACTTTTTCTATTCGGGGTTCCTGAGGTTAGCATGTAGAAACAAACAAACTGTTCAGTTTTATAATATTAGTAAATGCTTATTAATAATATAAATCCGAAGAATTTGTTTGTTTGCATGCAATATTCATTTCATCAGCGAATGGAGCTTTGCTGTATAAATTCGTTATATTTAAATTTAATTAATTCTTATCAAGTGTGTTCTGCTGATTCACTCCATATTCCATTTAATGCTTTGCTCGTAATGGTCGTTACTCAAAATTTGCGCTATTAAATATATTTCAATTCGATTGCTGTAACAGAAATTATTGTATACAAACGATATAGAAAACAACAAAAACTCTGTTCACTTATGTAAATATTAATAACCGGTGTAGTTAAGTGGCAGATATTACGCTGTAAAAGGCTACAATTTAATATTTTGAAAATAGCTTTAAACAGTCGTAGCTTTTAAAAAATCGCAGGTTAATTATATCCATGGAGGATACAATTATGTAATATTGTACACAACAATCATGTTCATGTTCGGTGATATTTATGCTATATTCACTTCTTCTTCTTCCTAGCCCAAATTACTTGGGGTCAGCTTTTAATCCAACTACTAATTACCTGAATTCAACTTTTACACAGAGCGACTGGCATCTGACCTCCGCAACCCAAAGGGATAAACTGTATTCGAAGGATGGATCAGTTATCAGATATTAACGAAGGTATATATGCGCGTATGTCCTTTTATGCTATATTCATTATTATCACTGAAATAAATGGCATTGTCAGGATTCGCATTCTGTCCCTGGTCGATCTTATCATAATCAAAAGTGATAACAAAACGACGATAACAAAAGTGTGTCGAAAAATTACAATACAAATCTAGGGTTGTCACCTTCTTTTAGCTCTACAAATCAGCTATCTGGATTTCATATAAGAAAAAAATATTCTTAGGTTTATTATTTACATGCGATGTTTTTTATTCCTGATTTATTTTAAAGCAGTTAAGAATAACTTGGTCAACCAGATATTTTTGTCAAATGCTGTAAAGAAAACTACCTGCTTACACTTTATTAGCAATTAATAAATAAATTAACAAGTAACAAACTAACTAACTTTTATTTATATATTTTGTGTAATAGAATGTTTAGCACAGCCTCAATATATTGTGTACATCTTAACTCTCATCTTATAAATCATATTCTGGTCTGTTTTTAAGAACAATATTCCTACAATAAAATCAAAATTTATTAAGTGGTTAATTAAAAATTCCAGCTACCATTTAAAATCTTCACTAATATGATAATTATTTTTTTGTTTATTTATTTAAACGGACTTGTATCTGGAAGGACTAGTTGTAATTTATAAAATTCTTTGCGCCAATTATACACAGATTCAATAGGTATAACTTAGACTTGTATCAGACTGGGATAGATCTGGGACCCTTAAGATCTGACCACATAATAACTAGGCGGATAAAACCTTAGAGCTTAGCCTGTACTAATAATTTATTTATTTTTTATGGAAAGGAAGACAAACTAGCAGACGTTCGCCTAAAGTTAAGTAATCCCGTCACCCATGGACACACAACATCCGGAGAGTTGTGTGTGCGTTGTCAACCCAGGAAATTGGAGAAAACAGGTTTCGTGAATAGGATGGGTCGGGAATATACTAAGGATTAGGAGGAAAACATAAAGTCACGCATACTTTATTTTATGTATATAAAAGTATGAATGACTTTATTTTATGCCGACTTTATGCAGGGCGGTGGTACTTCCCCGGTTGAGCACGACCGTATTAGTGCAGCAAAATATAAATTATATAAATTAGTAAGGAAAATCCATAGAGTTTTTAAAACATATATTTGACAGTTAAAAATGGAGTAGTAAACAACCTTAATGTCTAATTGCCTTTACATAAAATTATGCAATAAACATTTGACAAATTCCATTCTGAAACCCACTCGGTGGAAGTACACAGCCTTACTTCCTACCGGAAATGTTAAAATATGGCCTCATAAAAAAATAATTTTACTAGAGGTCACACGCAACACAAGTAAATATGTTTAATTTAGTAAATCTATATCAACTTGTCAATATCTGTTAAACGAAAAAAGAACTGAGATGGAAAATGGAACTTAATGCTGCGTTTTAACTTTTTGATAGTGGAAATATGAATCATCTTGACTTTTTTTATAAGTTATGGAGCATATAAAAATACGTTTTGCGGTAAAACATTCAAATATTAACTAATTAATTATTAATTTTCAAACAAATTTATTTGTGAAATAGTTGTTTCCTTTGCTTACACCCGCCTTAACATTATCTGCTCGGCTCCTAAGGGTCGTATGAGATGTAATATAGCATAAACTATTGCTCATAAGATAGGACCAAGAGAACGTAGACCCACTCGATGGTACGATCCTCTTTTAACACCAAGCTTCACAGTGCTCTTCACGAAGCTGAATAGTGAAAAAGCGGGGGAGAAATTGTCAAGAGGAAGGTTAGCTAGCATGACCCTCAGTATTGAGGAACACAAGGAGGAGGTCTACTCATAAATCTCTAATGCAGAAAGAACTATTTAACTCCGTTTAGTACTTCATAAAATGTATTAATGAAAACAAACAAACAATTTAGCTCTATTATATTAATAGAGATTTGCAACGCTTCAACGTTTTAACTACTCGATTGATCATAATGAATTTTAATCGATTTCAAACACAGGAAGGTTTTCGATTCGGATATTTCTATATTTTTTTTATAAATTCTCGCTCATATCTCCGTCATTTATGAATTAATTTTAATTTTTTTGTTGTCTCATAGGGTATTCTTTCGAAATAGTCCCATTACGTTTTCAGAAATTGGTTTAATAATTTAAATTAGTTTTTTTTTTAAACAAAACTAAAAAAATATTTTATTTATATTCGCGCGTATCTTCGCCATTTACAAACGAATTTTAAAAATTATTTTTTCTATCTGATATATCGGTTAAGTAGTTTGTTTTCTAAATCAAAATAAATAAAATTTAGGAATATCCGCACATATGTCCACCACTTATAAACTGATTTGAAAAAATATTTGTTATCTGATGGCGTTATTACTAAAATGATTTTATAAAAATCGGTTCAGTAGTTTGTTTGTAAAATCAATACAACGGAGAAGATGTGTTTCGAAAGTACACTTTAAGGCGTTTGAAGTCGGTTTCTGCAATTTTCAGCGAAAATAAACTTGTTAATGCACGATGATTAAATTTCATACACCAAATAAGGTATATCATGTCATCAGCCTGTTGCAGTCCACTGCTGGACATAGGCCTCTCCTGTTACACGCCTGATCTCGATCTTTGGCTGCTCGCATCCAGCTCCTGCCAGTACCATATAAGATATCATCTTGCATACAGAAATAGATACACTCCCAAGGAATAGGCATATATTTTCAAGATTGCAACCTCGTGCCTGGTATGCAGTAAAAGAAATAGAAGACCAAAAACAAATAAATGACCTTATAACAAAACATGATTATTTTTTAAACAGCGTAACCGATTCCAAACGCCTTAAAAGTTCGTTAAACACATTTTTCAATTACTTTGTTAAAAAAGAAACTGGTATTATAACCTATTAAATAAAAAAAAGAATTTTAAAGTCGGTTAACAACATGCGGATAAATCAACAAACATACATACAAAAAAATGTACAGTTGAATTGAGAACCTCTTTTTTTGAAGTCGGAGAAATAATAGAAGAAAAGGCGGGAAAAGTATAGTATATACAGTACTAACCTTTTGCCGTGAATTAACTTAAATTTTAAACGTGAGTTCGTTTAAAATTTAAGTAATGGTGTCACGCGAAATTAAATTGCAATTGAGAATGGAGCCTTAAACCTGATTGGGCGTAACCATTTATTTAAAACATTAAGCGTTAACATTTTGTTATGTCACATTTCTTAGGGTTCTGATATAACTTTTTTCATTTTATTACTAGCTGTGGCCTGCGGTTTTACTCACGATTTTAAAGTTTTATTGTAGAATAGACATTCGTACGATAATTAACATACACCGATTTTTTGGCGGCGGACCAATATATAAAATATACTATATTTTAAGTTTGATCTAAACCAACAGAAGTGAGAAAAGCGTATCATATGTGACAGAGTAGTTTTTTATTGTATAATGCACTTACAAACACAAAAACAGACGGACAAAAAATCTTAAAAAATGTTTTGGTTTTTACTGCCGTTATAAAGATGGCTTATATTATTTGAAAGGAAAACTAGCATCTCTGTACAGACATCAGTGATTTTTTTATTAAGTATAAAAATTGGGTTATTTAATGTTATATAACCAAATAAGTTCAAATAATTGCACCTGAATTAGACCATATAATAATTAATAGAGTAATGATTGAACGTTATTAAAATTGATTAATATTTCAATATGACTCAACTCAATAATTAGACAAATACCTAACGTATAATAACTTCATAGCAGTTAAATTACGAGGGTAATTTTCGTAAATCGTTCAAGTAGTTAGTCAAATTACCTAGTATATTTTGGTTGCCGTTCAGATTATTGATTACTAGCTACTAACAACAATTTTGCACGCGTAAATTTCCCGATTTTACAACATTTTTCATTAACGTATTCGACATGGCGTGATGATATACAGCCTAATGTCTCTCTCGATAAATAAGCTATCAAACACAAAAAGAAATTTTCAATTCCGGCCAGTAGTTCCTGAGATTAGGGCGGTCAAACAAACAAACTCTTCCGCTTTCTTTTATTAGTATTTATAGTAGACGTGAATAGAAACCGCTCGTCTACTTCATTCTTGCGAAATATTTACATTGGAACAAATCAAAATAAATGTACTGAACGTCCACATACTTGCAAAATATGGATACTCAAAATATATTTCATAATGTTTGTTTTGTATGTTCACGTAATGCTATGTCGCCGTTGTAACCAAAACAAGATTCAATCAAGTCCTTGAGTTGAGTACCACGTAATTTGCTGTCAATTAAATCAAGTCAAATCAAGAGTGCTCTCGATATGCTATTTTGTTACCGACATCAAAAGGAGGAGGTTCTCAATTTGGTAATTTTTATGTTCATTAACTATTTTTTCCGTCATTTATGAATCGATATGAGAAATTATTTATTCATCGAAAATATAATACTTACTTAGATTGGTTTAGTAAAATTTATAGAAAATCGATTAACCGGTTCTTTTTATAAATAGTATCTTAAATTTTTTTTAAAAAAAAAGGTCAATTGTATCTTAAAATTTTATAAGAATTGGATATGAATGGATATGGTAATTTGTTTTTTTAAATCAAAAAGGAGAAGATATGTTTTGAAAGTAAGTTTTTGAGGCGTCTGAAGTCAGTTTTTGTAATTTTCTGTGAAAATAAACTTCTTATTTATTTTACAGTAAAGACGTTTCGATATATGACATGTGCCACGCGATCGCTAGGAGTGGTCAGCTCGGGTCGAGGCCAGCGGCTTGACCGCCGGCTGGCGTCCTCGTTTCAAGACCTGATCATCTGAGCCACCCATGAGCATGACATAACTGTCGGTACATTAGATAAGTGCCCCCGATGTGGGTCGCAGCGGTGCGAATTAGTCAACCGCTATGATCTTTCTCACGATAAAACTGTATAAGAAACACAATCTCAGGATAAGATACTGTCGTATCATAAAAAACAAGACAAAGCACTAATTCAACATGCTTATACTATCGCAAATTCAATCACTAATAGTAATTGTGCACTAAATGTTTGGTTGAACACGCTAATCTCAGGATCTATTGTTTCGAGTCTAAAAATTCTTTCAGTTTCGGATAGCCCATTTATCGAGGATGTCTTTAGGTGAACATCACGCTATGACTAATAGGAGCAGACTATTAAAGAAAAATATTTTAAAACAGGTGAAACCGCTGGGAGCTTGTTGTCTTATAATGTCAATGACCAGTGGTGATACAGTTTTCGTTAAAAGACAACTTGCATAATATTTACTGTCCTAAAACTCAATATATTGCAAAACACATCGTTATATAACCATGTTTATTTGTAAACTACAACATTATCGTAATGAAGGCTTATATTTAATGTGGCACAGAATGACATTTATATTTTTATGTGTATAGAAATAAACTCGTATATTTCTTGACTATAGTGTTGAATAAATAAATTAGGTATTCGCGTGTTGTTATTTATATTTTATTATATATAAAACATAATTTGATTTCAACTGAAACTTGATATATGATCGTAGAGTTATTTTATCTTTACGAATTTATTTACTAATTTGCAAAGAACAAAGAAAAAATTATTGACAACCGGTTGGCCTGCAAGCTCCAACGTTTAACCGTAACGCTAGTTTGAACAAGTTTTACTGAATTATTGATGTTATTCCAGTTAACGATAGTTTTTATTTTTATTTCATGGACCAATTGTAAATGTAATGTGTTGATGCATGGTACCTTTTTAACAGTACATATATAGTTTAAAATAAAAAATTGACAAGGTACGTAAATGTGCGTACTATTTCCGACGATGCTGAAAAAGAAGTTGCTACTTGTCTTGCTTATCTTGGCTAGTCAAATAAATAGTATTTAGTTGGTTACAGTTAATTAGTTTCCTCGTATGTATAAATAACAATTATTGTTGCCTAAGGCCGGGCAACGACGGTTTGAGTGAGAAACAATGGGTTGGCCGTGCAGTTACCTAACTGCGTTAGATAATGGATTTAGGGTTCAGACGCGGTGAAAGCATTCCTGAGCGCATCTGTTCGTGGACTGGAGTGATGGCGTGGTGTAGTATACATGCAGTAACGTATAGTCTATTCCAGTTATAAGTTTGAGAAAAGGTAAACAAAGGGTTTACCTATTACGCTGATTTGTTAAATCAGCAGAAACTAAATTGTTCATGCAATAACTTATAACATATTTGTATCGTTCTAACTCCAACTTAACGGCTGGTTTGGTTTTAGTTTGTTTACTTTTATACCGTATTTATTTGGAACAGACTGTAGATGATGTTGTGTGTCATTTGGATGTAATTCTGTGAGCGGGAGGCGCAGTGCAGCGGAGCGGCGTGTGCTCGGAGACTATATTATTTTCTGACCATATTGCAATACAGATAATAAAACAGACGATTTAAACAATAAATACATCTGAGTTAATTTTATGGTCATGATACCAAAATATTAAATTTATAGAAACATAAATAGTTCAAAAAGCGACCCCTAGCGGCAACTGATTCTACTTACATCGAGCGGCTGGAGCGAGTTGTCGTCAGCGAGCTGGCGACGCACGCGTGGCGCTGCTTCCGTTGTCGATAAAGCTGCAATGAGCAGGGCGGCAAGCAGCGCGGCGAGCGTAAGGGAGAGACGTGCGGCGGCCATGACGACGGGGATAGCACTGACAGCGGCAAGCAACGCGACGCTTCAGACACGGTACGACAAGTGGGGGGTGCCCCACGCTGCTCGCAGCACCAATAGCTCTTAGATTCTGTACTCGCTTCTTCGGGAATCGACGACGATAGAGCACCGATTTGCGTGTAGAGTCCGTGACCTGGTGCGGTCAAGTAAATGTGAATCCGAAAACATTATGTTAAGGCTAAAGAACATGCATGTGATCGATCTTACAAGCGCGTCTCATGCATATTTATTTACAGATAGCTACTTCTTTTTGGTACAGTTCTTGTTAGCTCTTGTGCGAAATAAGCAATTGGATCAGGGCAATATACACGTAGTCGTTTGTAGTTTTAACTACTATTTTACTGCTGGTAACTTTAATAGCGGTTTGGTTAAAACTATTCCACATACACTTTGTAATTCAACCTCCGCAGCGGTTAATGAAGCAGTATATATTTATAGCGATCCTTGATAGGATCCTGTTTACTTGAGGCGAACCTGAGTTCGATCCCCGGTGCCGATTTCAATGAGATTATTGATTTTGTAATTGCAATTTTAAGTGCTGATTAAATTCATGCTTTGAAGTGTAGGATAACATAGGGAAAAACCATGTTTTCCTTTACTAAATACCTTAGAAATAATATTTTTTGGATATGTGAAGTTCATCAATCCGCACTGGACTGGACTACCCCTCTGTCTGGAAGAGGCCTTTGCCCAGTAGTGGGACAATTTAAAAATAGGTTTTTACTTTACATTGATGTTGGCCGCGGTATCACTCTTGGAGAAATTCTCCCCAAATCCCTGTATCTAAATCTGCAATAATAAATTTAGTTTTACTTCTATGTTGCTATTTTTCATATCGATACCTCAATTTGCGAACCAGCTAACTCCATTTGAGTAATTTTGTCGGGAGAACCATAAAAATTTCTAACATTTTTAACGAAATACAAAAGGTAACTAATTCATCGCAAACAATAACTAGACAGGTTTTCAAATAACTATTTATTAAAGTATTGTGATTACATTAAATTTTTAATGTGTTTACGAACTCCACGTTTTTTATAAAAATGGAGTTAGCTAGTTTGCGAATTAAGGTATGTGTGTATATTGGAATTACGTCTATCAGAAGACTGTCATATATATAATAACTTTTGAATTGGATGGATAAACATCAAATAACGATTTAGTATAAATAAATCATCAATCCATTACTGAGTTTTAGCGAGACTAAAGAATAGCTATTTATTATTTCTAAGACTTACGCGAATATTTAACATTTTAAATTAAACAACTTTACGGATTTTATCGCGGTTTATTTT
>JAOCPS010000010.1:14038-27000 GCA_025505425.1 Graphium colonna
GCGATATGACAATGAATGAGACAGCTTTCTATAAGGGCTGGTACACATTGGTGGTTCAAGAGACGAGATTTTGTGAACCAATCTCGTACGCCTGATAGTTTTGATTACTCAAAAAATATATTTATTAAAAATGCTGACATTTTGAGTGTTGATTATGTTTTAAGCCAAATATCGGCACAACCACACATGTCATGTGAAAATATTTAAGAAAATAAATGTTAGCACATTTAAGATCCTTAGTTCCTAACGTAAAGAATGAGGCCAATGAAGCTCGTGATTATTTTGGAATTGTAAAAAATAATGCTATGTTGCGTGCCAAATATAGTTTTACACACCAATAATTCAGGATAATATAATTTATGCGATTTTCGGGCATTTTTTGTACGATTTTCCTGGCCTTACATAATAAATGTTGAATTGAATACAATTTGTAAAATTACTTTTTAGTATAATGCTTATTATATATAATAAATTAACAATCCACTTTTGTTTAATATTAAAAAATCGATTTAAAAACTTTTTTCACATTAACGAAAAAAATCAATACAAACGATTCAACTGTAATAATTTTTATAACAACGTCTCAATAATACTTTTCCCTTTAATATCAAACGGTTTTATGCAATCGGTTTTACGCGGATAGCAAAAGTACTTATGGCCTATTTCATTCTCGGGTAAATTGCCACTTTGTTTGAATGGACAATCTAGATGAAAAGATAATACCGATCTAATTTCCTTTTCACTGCTCTAGTCGATATTTAATGAACAAAATAAAATAGCATTTCTACTATAGTTTAACCCATACGTCCATTTTACCCAAAAAATTATTTTAAAACAACATATGAACCCAGGCATAATGCTATGTACTTTCAAAAGTGGAGGGATTTAGGCAGGAGGCATACGACCAAATAGATCACCATAAACTGGTTCCTACGGTTGCACCCTCGTAAATTTTTCCGTTTTTTGAAACATTTTCTATTGATGCTCCGCGTCTGTTGGTTATTGCGTAAAGTTATTTAGATTAAAGCGTTTCTCTATAAATATGTATCAACACTGATAAACTTGTAATTGAGATTAGCCCATTCAACCAAACAAACACTCCAGCTTTATAATATTAGTATAGATAAGATGTAGCCGTCTACCTTGGATTATATAGTGGAAAGGGAAGTTTGATGACCACTTGTGAGGCTACTAAAGGTACTACGATATTTTTCATCGCCTTAAAAATTACAAGAACAAATAGTGACCATGCCATTTTAAATAGAGTGTTTTTTTATATTGTAGATAGTAAGGTGTTGTAACAAGAATTTGTATGAAATTGAAGATTTTTATTACCATAGAATGAACTGATTTAGGTCAAATATGTGTCATGTTATTTGATTTCTTGTTGCTTTTTTGAAGGTAATATTATTAAGCCTCTGTCATAGAAGTCCTAGTTCTTATTGGCAAAAAATTGAGACAGTCGATTTTGACAAGCTTATTATGAAGCGAATAATATTTGTGTAAAAAAAAACGAGTTTCGATTTTGGAGGGACGAAGCTTAGCCGTTTCCTGGTACCTCATTCGATGACCTGACCTAAGGTACCTCGAGCAAGCAGTTTGATTTGGGCACGGGAGTTTGCCTCGATCAGTGTCGTGATTTCATCGGCGTATTCTACAAATTTAACTCCCTGCGCTAGTGGCAGGCGGAACATATCATCCATAAGAACTTTCCACAACGTAGGTCTCAGGACAGAACCCTGTGGATAACCTGTTGTAGCTGCCTTCCAGCGCACGGTACTGCCCAAAAGCAATCCTATGCGCCATTCAGCGAAATACCCGGACAAAATGCGGTAGATGTTGGGGAGACATCCTCCTCATTTTAATTTAACCAGAATCATTTGCTACCATGCATTGCCAAAGCACCGAATATGTTAAGTACAGCGCTTGTTCGTATTAACACTTAGTTTCCGGGGTTACAAAACCCATGCTGCTGTCCTTAGATACCCCGGAATACCCCGAGGGCACTCGCAAGCATCACTGTTTCTAGGATCTTCCCAAGGACCATTAGAAGTAAGATCAGACAATACGCCTTCGGGTCGAGAGTGCCTTTCCATTGTTTTTGGGCAAGACTATTAGTCTGTGCTCCTTCCATACTTTAGGGTACACTCCTTCAATTATCCATCGTACGTACACCAAGTAGAGCTCTGCCGCTGCAATGGACCATACTTTTTACCATTTTTGCCGTAACACCGTCAATGCCCGGAGAGGTGTTGAGAAGAGCTCTTATAATCGCTTCCATTGCATCGTGAGGGGGGAGTCAATAGGGGAGTCGCATTTTATCCACCTGGGATAATAGAGGCGGCTCATTAGACACTCCTGTGATACACCGTGTCCTTATACGGTTGTCAGGACAGAGTGTCCTCAGAAGCGACTCAGCCGCCTCCTCCATATTAACCGCGTGACTTGCGGCGTACTTTACGCCGTATATGACATTGGAAGGAGGTCGTATGCTGCCGCTGGTAATTCTGACTGAAGGTTTGACCCCATAGGTAAGTGTTACCCGTGTCAACAACGCGTTGGAATTGGGTGCGCAGTGTTTCCGCCATTATGGATCTATAGTCGCGACGGGCTGCGCGAAACGAGTCTTTTTGAGAAAAAAGATAGCAGGGGACTCGTTTCGTCCGCCATTCCTTTTGCTTTTTTGCCTATTAGTCCATTTTCTTGCTTAATTTAACTTTCTGTTCCACCATTCGTAGCCAGTGCCATACTTCCTATCATTTGCACCTAGCCATTCATGTACCGTACGTACTATCATGTCTGTCATCTCGAACACTAATTCAGATGCTAGTAGATTCATGTTTATTTGTTACATTCTCGCACTGATTTCCGATCACTGAAAACGGTCCCAGCATACGCCTCTATCCCTGAAACAAGTGATGGCGCCTAGTTCCTGATGTGTATGTATGTAATTTCGTTCGCGGGCCAGAGAGATGGTGTAAATGAGCTGGCGATGATTGCTGCTTGACGTTTCTGAGCGGATGGTCCATTCCTGGATTCGGAGGTTCCTGGTCGTTAGAGTGATGTCTATATTAGACTCATCGTTGGCCTTGCAGAAGGTGGAGAGATGGTCCTTCGCATTCCACACCTTCAAATCCCTTGCCAAGATTGGGTCCTCTACCACCACTCTTCACCGCTCGGCCTCGTACCCCCTGCCCTTCAGGTCTCTTGAGTGGCTATGCCACATTAAGGAGTGGGCATTTGCGTCGACGCCTATCAATACCCTGCGCCCACCCATCGGGATTTTTTTTATTTTGATCGCTGAAAAAAATCATTATAAAAATGTAAACCCGAATATATTATTTTATTATTAAATATATAATATTCTTTATACCTCGAATAGAACTTGAAATTCATATTTTTCTTTATTCTTTATTGTACACACAATAAATCATAATATAATCAATATATCAATAAAATAACTACATACATATATTTAACATTTATTTTAAGTTTAAAAGGACAGATAATGTTTCTGTACTCGTTTACGAAACATATAAAGTGATGAACAGGCACGTATTACGTGAGGAAGTGAGTACCACAAATTGACCGCTTTTATAGAATATGACGCGCCATACCGATTTGATGGGTGACTAGGTGTTTTAAGGAGAAGGGATTTTGTTGTTCGGCACTGGGTTCCACGAGGTACCAGGTATTCGAAGCGATGGCGGAGATAGAGTGGTGCCAGAGGGCTAGATAGCAAAGAATATAGAAATTCAGAATTAATTACTGTTGAACAGTCTACGTATTTTAAATCACCTCGCAAACAGTCCAGGTCTATTAAAGCAAAACTCCTTAAATATAAATATTTGGTTCTGCGTTTAGGGCGATGGATCTTGTAGGAAAGAAAAAGAAGATCATGGTAAGAAAAGGAAGCAGAAATTTGACTAGTGATAATAACATATCAGCTTAGTGTGCATGTATGCTTTAAGCGTTAATGTGAACGATGTTTAGATTTTTACTAAAACTACTAAATTCTGCCACAAGTCGATCATATAATTCAGTGGAATCATTACTGGCAGCACTAGAGTGGCACGATGTATTAGAAGAAGAGGAAAAGAAGAAACTATCATCTATGTCAAAATCATTCATATTTGATAGAATAAAGATTAAATGTAAAATTAAATATGTTTATTTACATAAAATACAATATAATACATAAATTAAATATCTGAACAATTGTCACCTACTGGAAGTGATCAATAATCAAACATTGCTTTATAATGTGGACTTTTAAAAATAGCATTTAAAATCAAAAATGACTCAGTTAAAACAATTAAGACGCTTAATGACAGCTTAACAATAACAAATATAAAATAAAATAAATTAATATAGGTGTTTTAACGCCTTGTGGCTAAAACGTATGTAGTTACAGCTCGATTCAACTATACACTGTCAAACCGGAAAAGCAATGACATATGTCAAGTAACAAAGATAAACATTGTCACTTTTACGAAATAGTAAACAAATAATTTGTAAAAAAATTGTAAAGTTAAAATATTAAGTAAAATCAATGTACTTATTAAAAGTTATAGAAAACTAAGCTAGAATAGAAAGTTGTGGAATACAATAAAAGTGTAAAAATTAGTTACAGTGAAATTTTAGCAACATAACCTAGCTATTTTTTGTTGGTGTTAGCAGCACGACGACCTTTTAACATAGCAGCAGGCTCTTTTTGTCACAACTGATGTCTTCACCTCTTAAGGCATTCCGATTTTATCAAATTCTGTAAGAGAGCTGATGCGGTGACGAGAACCCCCAGCACCTACAACATATGACCTTCATGCATCCAAAATTTTGAAATTTCAAATTTCTGCAGTGCCGCCATAAATATGTCGTGCCTCGTCTTAGTCAAAAACTCAGACAGAGTGACGCCAGTTCATTTCAAAACTTTTTTAGCATACCAGACATTATGTTTTACTGCTAACTCACGCATCTTGAGCAGAGTCGGTCTTGGCTTATTATTTGTAGCACATGTGCAATCCTGTGGCATCGAGAAAGGTCTTCGACTGAGAAACCAGATAATTTTATCCGATCAGCAATAACTTGCGTGGCGACAGCGGTGACATCTTCGTCCTTCTGCTCTGGCAAACCATGGAGCAATGACATTTAACGGCGGATGCGCATTTCCATATTGTCGGTTTGTGTGGCTAACAAGTTGACCTGATTTTGGAGATTCCGTAGAGAAGTTATAATAAATTGCCGGAAGGAGGTAAATTTGAAATATTGGCGGATGGTGCTGCAGTCTGGAGCTCACTCTGGTAGACATCCATGCGCTGGAGGAACATGTTTTGGAGCTGAGTTAGGGAATCCTGAATAGCATCCATCTCATGTTTTGTTAAATTGTATGCAATTTTGCACTGTCAGTTACAGTGCAATTATTCACTGTAACTGACAGTGCAAAATTGGCCCATCAAAGTCCAATTATAAGTTATTACGTGTTAAGGATATCACTTCCTAGCAGGTATAGTTACTAGAACATCACTTTTTATAATATAGGTTTTAATTATTTTAAATTTTATTTTATTACGAGACGTAAATAAGCAGATGTTACGTTAGCACTTACCCTCCAATATTTTATTTTTATAATAAGGAACTTCGTTCCTATCTGGTATCCCATGACACCACAGGGTTTTTAATGAATTTCCCTGATGGTTTGGTCAGGCAGATTATTCACGGCCGTAAATACTACAATGAGTTAGTAACGGCAGTAAAATAAATTTCGATTGATGATCAGCAAAATCATTTCAAGCTAAACTAGGTTGGATGGACGTTGTCAGACTACGTGCAGTATTTGGCAATCATTAACTAGGGACGGATGAAGGGCGCATTACACATTTTAGGGCCAGTACACGTACTCCTGACCGAATGTCGGCACGACGCCCAATTTTCTCTGAGATCAACCATTTGCGTAGGATATATTATAGTACACAAGTGTACGCGTAAACATAGGCCCACTCTCTGTTACTTTACTTTAATACCCCGATGGGACAGATATCCAACATGACCGGAGAGAGGTCTGGTGCAAGACTGATACTTTAAATGCCCATCCGACGTGTGGATCGTGTTTATTTTCATTTAAATAAAAAAACCTTTAATGAATTATCTTATAAAAAACTTCATATATAGTTTCGTACATTTTTATCCACGCGTAAAAGTCAATAGCACTTTTGACCTCTTTCATTTTCGGCCAAATTGACACTTCATTTGAATGGGCAATTGAGATGAAATGATAATATTCTTCGATCCAATTTCCTATTTTGCTGCAGTAATCGACTTTTCTATGTTGAAACTAAACTATTATTTGATAGACAGTTAAAAATATGAATTCATTTCTTCTTAAGCACTAGATTAAAAAAAAGACAATAACTGTTTAAATCCTATTCCTAAATTACATGAAGGCATCTACTAATATCACCAAATTATACCTGAATATTAGTTTTCACGCAGAGCTACTGGCTACTGGCTTCCTCAATCTAAACTAAAGAGGATAAACTGGATTAGTTTTCGTGTAATTTAAATCGTTTTCATTTCAAAAATTATGGGATTTTTTTTACTTCAATTAATCGGCATAAATCATCCTAGTTTTCAGGCAACGCAAATTTGCACCATGCATTACCTTGGGTGTTATGTAAAGTGGAAGATATGCTGAATACTGACACCCTTCCTGAGGAAGCAAGGATGATATGTATCGGACTCTTACCAACTAAAACCTTGACAGTGCTCCTGTCGCGACTCATATAGGCAAGATCACGGTAGCGATTTTACTTCCATGACCCTATCAGCACCACAGCCTCTTTTTTGACACAAAGATGGCAATCAAATACTTTTATTGAGTTTGTGACAAATATATTGAGATTTGGTTTGCAGCATTTCAGCACTTAGGTAGCGTGGTTGTTAGGTCACTGTTACCAATACTAAAACGATGGTTAATTATAATAGATCTTTACCTACGAAATTGCCCTTTTGTATGGCATAAGGTGAAGTACTTATTTTTTCAAACTTTTTATTTTGTGCTACCCAAAGTAGCTCATGCTATCTACGCATCTTTGCCAACGCATTGGCAGTTTATTGATGCTCTTCTTGTAAAAATCAGCTGGACGAGAGGCAACAAACTCTTTAAAGGCATTTTCTCTTGGGAATAGAATTTTTTACCCACTAAAAAGTTGTCTAAATTTTGGAAAAAGTAATAGTCGGTAGTTGCAAGGTCTGATGAGTATGGCGGATGAGGAAGAGCTTCCAACCCAGCTCTTTTAGCTTGGAGACTGTCTGTTGCGCAATATAAAGTCGTGCGTTGTCGTGAAAGAGCAGTGTGGACGACCGATTGACCAAAGCTCGATGCAGATGTGCAAGCTTCTCCATCGTTGTCTTCAATTCTTCATAGAACACATCTGCAGTAATGTTCATGCCGTTTTGTAAAGAATTATGATGAATCACACCCGCACTAGACCACCAAACAGTGACCATCACCTTTTTAGGGCTCATTTTTGATTAAAGTCATTGCTTTGGTACTGAACCAGGGTTTAACCAAATTGCTGAGTGCTTTAGATTGTCGAAAAGAATTAATTTTTCGTTACACGAAAAAACTTGGTTCGAAATTCCTTAATTTCTTTGCCTGTTGAACAGCGCGACTTAACACTTCACAAAACTATAAACAATGATAATTAAAAAGTTAAGTTAGAGCTTGAAAATTCCCACTAAAAAATACGCGGAGCGTATCGAGAGCGCACGTTTGTCCACTACGGCGTCCGATGAGCGAGCTATAGAGGAGCAGCTCATAGTAGATAATTTCCAGCCAATCTCACCAAAACACACAGCAAAACCTTTCAGGCAACAGTCCTGGCTTGGCTGCCGTTTCCGCCGGCGTACGATATTTCGAGCACGACTGTTTTCCTTCACCTTTACCAACCAAGCGCGATTTTAATTATCGGTATTTAGCAATATGTCGGCATTGTTTACACCTTAGTTACTTAATATCGTTAGGTCAGAAGGTTTTTACATTGTACATGTAGAACGTTGTTATATCTGTTTCTTTAACTCTCAAGGTCTTATCAGTATAGCAAGCAATACGTACTCTGCATTAAATATAGAATTTAAAACCAACGTTGACAATTTTTAATTTTATCAACCGTAGTATACATAACGTAAACCATTAAATCATGCTATATATTATAGGTATATTTGTTCTTTTGTTTCATAATTTTTTATAGGCTACCCTTATTTACCACAATTTATCAGGTACAAATTAGTAGTGCTTGTGACAGACGTTAATGAGACACGTCTTATACTATAATAAAAGACACTACACCTATTGGTATTAAAAATACATGTTTCGTACAGTTATTTCAGTTTACTATCAACAGGCCTTCGTGTACGCTATTGTAAATTACTTTTAAATTTACCACGAATCATAAAATAAATTACAAAATATTTTTTTTCTCCAAAACCAAATTAAATTTTAATTGTGAGTTTTTGTGTATGTAAACATTTAACTTCATCGAAATTTCAACGTAGATACTGGATTTTCTATTATGACGTTAATTGCTTCATTGTACGCAAAAAATTAAAAGATTTCTTTACATCGAAACAGTCATATTATTTATACCAAGGTTAATGGAAATACTGACCTTATAAATTTTTTATCGCTTTGCAATATACATCCTATTGCAATGTATGAAACAAACGGGACATAGTCGACATTATTTATATTTTATTAGATTTTAATTTAAATTATCGTGTGCGTTTATTATTTTAGGCTGTTTTTATTTTATTAAGGTATAAGGTCAAATATATTTTTTATTTGACAATTCGGATGTTTCTATTTTTTCGAAACCATTTTAAAAATTGTCATCTTTTTGTATTGTGTGTTGTTAAGTCGAAATCGGTTTCTTCATATGTCTCGTCATGAGAAATCCAAGGATACCAATTGCTTCAACCAACATAACTAAAAATTCTGATAAATCACCTTACAAAATTGTTGCTAATATGTGCAAAAACTGTATAAAAATTGAAAGTTACAAATCGATATAATGTATATATCGATTTATAACTTTCAAAATATATATAACATATTGTTTAATGTATTCCGCTAATGGTCAGGACAGGTAGATTATCCACGGCCGTAAATACTACAGTGAGTTAGTAACGTCAGGAAAATAAATTTCGATCGATCGGACGGTGTCAGACTGCTTGCAGTATTTGGCAGTCATTAACTGGGGGCGGATGAAGGGCGCATTATACAGGGTATCGGTGTCAAGGCTTCCCAGTAGGCGCACTGAGATCCATATTTATAAAACGATAATTAGACTAATATATGAGTGTGAGGCTTGGACATTGATTGCAAGGGAGGAACAAAAGAGATATTATAGTGCACATGTGTACGCGCAAACAAAGACCCACTCTCTGTTTCTTACTCTTATACCTTAATGGGACAGATATCCAACACGGCCGGAGAGTGGCCGGGCGCAGGAACGACTTTTTATATACCCATCCGACGCATGGATCGTCTTCCAACGTCGTCGTCCAACCAAGAAACAACCATACACCGTTATTGTTCCAACGGGATTCGAACTGATGACCTGAGGGAGGCTGATGAGGATTACGGAGCAGATGTCCATACCACAAGACTACGACGGTGGTTGCAGGGCCTGTACAATTAGAAGATGGAAGGTGGCAGATAAGAAAGTATGCAGAGATAAAACAACTGGTGTCCGACCTAAACATCATCGGAGGATAAAAGCCCAGACTCCGCTGGATCGCTACCTAAAAAATGATGATGATCGAGATGATGAGTGTTAAACGTGCATACATAACACCAGAGTATTTGACCACCAGTTGTGCATCCCAGATATCGCTGGATAAACGAGATAGAACGACCTTAGGTAACTCTGAGTCTAGGACCGGGTCACGATAGCGTGGGATCGAGAAAAGTGGAGAATTTTATTGTTAGAGGCCAAGGTCTAGTCCTTGTCGCTTACCACTATAGTCAGTCATGTATTCGTACAATCTGATTTGTAGGAAAAGAGTTTTAATAAGCAAATTCCCACGTAATTGAAATCGTTCCTACCAGTCTGTCATGAGACAAAAATCAAATTTACAAGGATAAAGTTTCGAAATAAGTTGCTATAAGCCATTATTACACGTGATGTCATATTAAATAATAACGCACAAATTATTATTTAATTTTTAATACATTAGATTTAGTTTTAAGCACTGCTATAAAAATTTATATCAAATACGTAAAATTTTAATGTACTTTTGACTTCTTTCATTTTTGGTCAAATTACCACTTCATTTGAATGGGCAATTGAGATGAAATGATAATATTCTCCGATCCAATTTCCTTTTTTTGTTTCAGTAATCGACTTTTAGTTATCAAAACTAAACTATCATTTGACAGACAGTTAAAGATATGAATCCAGTTCTTTTAAAGCACTGGATTAAAAAACCGACAATGGCTGTTCAAACCTTATTCCTAAAGTACTTGAAGGCATCTACTAATAAAACCAAATTATACCTATCAGTTTTCACACAGAGCTACTGGCTACTGGATAATTAACTCCTCAATTTAGGGGGATAAACTGGATTAGTTGTCATGATATTTAAATAATTTTCATTTCAAAAATTCTTTGAAAGACTGCTAAAAGTGCTTTTAGCAGCCGGGATTATTTTTTTTACATCAATTAATCGGTATAAATCATCTTAATTTTTAGGCAAAGCAAATTTGCACCACACAACCTATGTGTAAAGTGGAAGAAATGCCGAATACTGATACCCTTCCTGTAGAAGCAAGGATAATATGTATCGAACTCTTACCGACTAAAACCATGACAGTGCTCCACGTCGACTCATGTAGGTAAGGTCACGGTAGCGATTTCACTTTCACGACCCCATCAGCGCCACAGTCTTATTAATAAAAGTATTTAACTACCTTTTTTTTCGATACAAAAAAGGTAGTTAAATACTTTTATTGAATTTGTAAAAAATATTTTGAGATTTGGTTTTAAGCATTTCAGCACTTAGAAATAATAATTAAAATAAGCGAATCATTATTTCATACTACGAACTTTATTTATGCCTAACATTCTTAATCTCGAAAAGAACAGAGCTTAATCCACCTGCTGGATAGAGAGGTGGCTCTGGAATCAATTGGATTAAGAGATACAGGGTCTATAGATACAATTTGATTAGAAATAGTCATTAAATATTTTAAGTTAAGACACCTTATGTATAAAACATTTTACTGAATTTATCATGTTGATTGCACAGGGAACTTATAGTTAATATATAAAAAATTCTAAGCAGATTCGACACCATTATATAAAAAAATATTCGAAGAAAAATATACTTAAAAGTCTGTATACTCTGATCTGATTTTCGATTTATTATGAACCTTTTAAATTATAGAGAGTGCTGTTCAAAGTAAATTGACGCTTCGTGAATATCTAAGCAGGGTTAAATCAACGATGTCTATAAATTCAACATCCCTTGTCGACCCGCCTCCCAAATAATTCCACAGAATTGTTTTCTGCCTCAGAGCTCTTGCAAAATTGCTTTTAGCTTCATGTTGTTCGGAACTATCCCTTTGTTCCTTTAAAGTATTGATGAACTCATATCAAATTAACCTTTCGTGTAAAAGATATGACATAAACGCATAGACTTAATATTATACGTCAATGCATAAACGGCCGTTCCATACCAAAAAATAGCAGTGACCAAAAAATCTACTGGTGATAAGATATCGTCATCAGGTAAAAAGCGTTACTTATGAGAATAACAACTATGATATTAAAACAATACCGATGTAAGCTGTTTCAAAATTTTTACGGAAGTAGTATTTCTTTTGTCCCCGTTTGCAATATTATTCATTGATTTTTTCAAAGGTAAAACATTACCTTAGTTATAAAAGGTTTTCCAATAAAGGCGGGTAGATTTTGGCGGCTCGTGGCGGCCATTTTGTTTTGTTGACATTGGTCAAATCTGTTGCTTATTATTCAGTTACTTATGCCACACGATTGTACAGCGCGTACAAATGATAAAACTTTATTATCAAAATGAGTGTTCGTTAGTGCAAACGTTGCGTGCATTGCGCCTATTTTACGGTAGACGTGGTGGCCCTTCACAGTTGACTCTTCAACGTTTGGTGGCCAAATTTGAAACGACCGGTTCGCTGATAGATCCGCCCACATCCGTATGTTCAAGAAACGCAAGATTACCCGAGAACGTGGTGGTCCGCCAAGTATACAGCAGAACCCGAGACAGTCAATTCCTCGACGTGCACAAGAACTCGGCCTTTCGCAAACTCCAACTTGGTAAATTTTGCGGCGAGACAAAATAAATTCAGTTGACCCAGGAGTTCAAAGTTCTTGACCACAGACAACGCCGTTTGTTTGCTGACTAGGCTTCACATCGTTTGGAGGATCTCAATTTTGGCCGAAAGTTCATCTTTAGCGATGAGGTGCATTTTTAAATGAATGGTTTTGTTAACAAACAAAATTGCCGCATATGGGACGACACAAACCCACATGATATTCACCATGCATCCTAAAAAAGGTAACCGTTTATTGCGAATTTTGGGCTGGTGGCGTCATTGGTCCCAATTATTTCGACAATGACCGTATTTTTAGGCGAAGCGGTCACCGTCAACGGTGAGCGCTAAGAACAATGATAACCAATTTCTTATGGCCCAAATTGAATCATATGAACCTAGGCGTCATGTAGTACCAGCAGGACGGCGCCACGTGCCACACAGCGGACGCCACAATTGACATTCTGCATGAGCGATTTGAGACTAAGGTTATCTTTCGCAGGGGTGATTTAAATTGGCCACCAATATCATGCGATTTAACCCCGCTATACTTTTTCATGTGTTTCTTTTTCCTAAAAGCGAACATAACACAGGCCATCGCTTAAAAATTGGGCCA
>JAOCPS010000010.1:27100-37546 GCA_025505425.1 Graphium colonna
TAAACCGCGATAAAATCCGTAAAGTTGTATTATTTAAAAATGTCTAATATTCGCGTAAGTTTCAAAAACAAAATCTATTCTTTCCAATTTTCCAGGTTGACAACGCACTTGTCAATCGCCGGATGTTGCCTGTATCTATGGGTGACGGGATCGCTTACCAAAAAGAAAGTATCACTTTACATTTTGCTTCTGCGACGGTTATCTCATAAAATCAGTTAAAACAGCTCGCTTGTCCACATATTTCTAAACCAAAAGAATAAATCCACAAATGATTCAACCTTCCCTTCAACGTCCATCGTACTAATACATTTGATAAAGTCTTGTCAAGAAAATATACACCATACATTATTATCAGGAATACATCAATCGTATCGGACTATATTTTAATAAAAATGCGCCATATTTTTTTATATTTGCCTTAACGGTCTATGTTGAAATACGTCAGATCAGCATCGACTGCCTTGTTTTTTTTGCGCATTTACTTATCTGTCCGAGTCGTTAACCTTGTCAAGTCTTATTATTAAACATTGAAAATTTGGAACAACATTGAACCGAATATAAATCACTGGTAGGAATATGCTTATTAATAATTTTTTGATACGAAAAATATTAAATAATAGTGACATATTTTAAATCTTCTAATTGAGGAGTTCTCCGTCTGAATATATATTTTTATGTATTTTTGGGCACATCTAAAGAAAAAATCCTGAAGGCTAGGGCCGAATTTAGCCATAGTCCCGCCCCTGGGCAATATCACCCATTAAAAAAACTTTTCTTGACCCATTTAAAAGGTGGTTGTACATATCTTTGTTATTTACAGTTTAATTGTCAATTATGAACCGAATTTGAAAATTCTTTTTTTTATTTGAAAGGATATATATTTAAGGTAGGCTAATATAACTTTTAAAAAACTTCTGCTGCCTCCTGAAAATTTGACGTTATGGGCACTAGCCCCGATTACCCCTAGTGTAAATTCGGGGCTGGCCTGTACCTATACATGGAAGATGGTTGACAATAATAATTAAATAATACCATTGCATTATGCTAAGTGTATAGTCGTGGCATTACACTAAAATAAAGATCAATATCTAATGTACATATGACAAACAAATATTGGAAATAAGTAATATGCACTTAGCTGCAGACTTATTTAAAACTCAAGGTGATAGAGCTAATTATTTATACTATATTATATACAATTAATTATAATATTTAGTTGATGTACCATATTGATAGGTGTCGACATAGATCTTGCAGAGTAATCACTTTCGTGCATTAATTTGTATAAGACCTCACGGTAGACGATGCTTCGTCATTTACCATCCAACTTTCGACAGAGTAAGACGTGTGGCACCTCACTGTTAATAGGGAAGCTAAAGCTATATATTTTATTCATTTATTTAGTAACACGAAATCAACAGCACATCAAAAAGCATAGTTTCATCTTACATATTAAATCATAATGCCAATAATAGATTCCCATCTTTTAGAGAATACTAAGTATCGTCTGCTTTTTCCTAAATGTAATCTAAGAAAACATATGTAATAAAAAAACAAAAAAAGTACACTTGAAGTTTAACTAAAAAATATATGTAATTATTATTAATAAAATGTAACATAAAACATAAACTTATACTTAACGCGAGTGTATGTGGATGAGTATGTCTTTGTATATGTGTGTGTGCATGTTCAAGTATTTGCTACATTATTTCAATATACAGTACTGTACCACGCTTTAGTTTATATTTAAAGAGAAAACCTTGCAATGTCCTCGAGGCCGGACTAAATAACGAATTAATAGTATTGAGTAATATTTTTTACTTTCCAAAAAGCGTGAAGGTTGACCACTCCGTACGCGAAGTTGATTTCAATGGCCATAAACATAACAAACAATTATGCCCTCGTCAAAGTAATAGTCCCTTTCGAATATTAGCCTCAGAGGCGGTGGCTTTCGTAAGATACTGAAATTAAAGACGTTTTTACTTTTAATTTTGTTTCGTTTTCATCGTCCATATTCATATTTTAATTTATTTCTATTCCCTGCCAAAACATATCTTGAAAACATATTTTGTCACTGGTCCTCTAAAAATAGTCTTATGTCAAAATCAGTCTAATAATTTCTTCTTCAAATCAAAATAACTATTAAAAGTGTATCAAACAAGTTCAATTCTAAGACGTTTGGTGTTGGTTTCTTAACTTTCTGTAAGAATAAAATTTGAAACGGAGATTAATTATGACTTTCTTTTGTTACAGGTGTTAAAAGAAGACACCAGGACAAGGAATCGAGAAGAAGACTGCTAAAGAATATAACAAAATGAGGAGCACGGTGTATGTACTGGCGCTGTGCGTAGCGCTCTCCTACGCCGCCCCCGCGCCCGCTCCGGAGCCCGCCCCCGTGGCGAACCCGGAACCTGCTGCAGATGACAAACCGGAAATCATCGAGATCATCGCGCCTGCTGCTAGTGCACAAGTAAGCACAAGTACATACTTGGTCTTCCCCACGGTTACAATCGCATAGATTTTTTTATTTGACCTAAATCAATCATATATGGTAATCCGGCTAATAAATTATCTCTGTGTGAAATTTCATCTGTTTTCACATGATAAAGTTACAAAAATCAAAACTTTCATATTTTTTATATTAGTGGTATAGTAAGATTAGCTTCTGCCGGGAAACTCGCTATGTTAAGGGTTTTTGTTATTGCGTGATCATTTTCTTTAAAAAAAAAAATTAATGTCTGAGTTACCAATTGCCAATTGCAAACCGGAAGTCGTGGGTTCAAACCACGCGGGGGAACAACGACTTTGTGTTATTGTTTATTGGTTGGATTAGGTCAATGTGGACTGGTCACCTGGTCAAAAGAAAGATGATCCATGCATCAGATGGGCATATAAAAAGTCTGTCCCGGTTGTCAAGAACATCTTTGGCAGCAGATATAGCATATCAGTGTCTACAAATATCCTGACAAATAATCTATCCTTTGAATTCAGCTTATCCCTTTGGGTTGCGGATGTAAGATGCCAGTGGCTCTGCGTAAAACTGAAATTCAGGTAATATTTAGATGGATTAGAAACCGATCCCAAGTAACTTGGGAAAAGGCTCGGAGGAAGGACACGGAGCTACGAGCATTTAAATTCCGTAACGCATAATATGTCCCTTTATTCAAATGTTTATTTTGTACTTATTGTATTAGTATCCTTACTAGCTTCTTCTTCTTTCTCCTAGCTATCACCTGATATCATGTTTACATGATATGATGATTTACATGATATGCGAGCATTTGGTTTATCACATGCTCGTTATCAATCATATCGATTAGAAAAAGAAATTAAAGTGTTTGACATTAAGTAACCATGTGAATTACAATAGGTTTGTTTTAATAATTCCAAACATACAAAGTCATCAAGGTCAATTGTCAAACGCAGCAGCTTACCTATAATGTACCAGTGCAGTAAGATCGAAAATTCTCAAATCTAATCAATATTCAGAATATAGTGGCGGTCTAACATTCAAACCGGATTTAAACATGACATAAGATTAAGTGGTAAAGACAGATATCGGTTGTTAAGTAGACGTTTTTACAGTGTTCCTTGTTTCTTTACAAGGTAATATTAACATTAATTAAAATAATTCACAGAAATTTATTTATTCATTCTACACTCGCTTTACTTTGTCAGTATTTGGGTGGTACAGAGGAAATTAATGTTCTGGGTTTAAAATTAAAATTACAATTACACACATCTACTATTGTACTTTTAAGCTATGCTTCAAATATCCAATAAGTAGTAGTTCGTTGCGAATATGACCACCCGGTATTATACTTTTTGAAATTTTTTCAACATTTATTTAAATATGTTATAAACTACTGAACCGACTTTAATAATAAACGAACTTAAAAAAAAATAATAACAAAAATATTTACAAAGCAATATAACTAACCTTTAGATTAGTTTATTATTGTTTTGTAAATATTGTAGTTAGGACTACATTAATCAAACTTAAAAATTGTACGAATATGACCTACATATACGCCAAAGGACAATTGCCCATTTTAATATCGAACACCGTACTAAGTTGCATCAAGTTCAAAATTTGTTTAGGACTATCCTTAATATTATAACTCCTACAGAGTAAACTCCGAATTTCGGAGAGATTTAATAGAATTGAAAAAATCGATTCATCAAAAACAGTTTCTATTGCATTTTACATCTCTATGGCAGACTGTGCAAACGACAAGTAGGTAAAGAAAAATTCATACTTTTTTATTTTAAATTAAATTCTTTGTTTAAAAATAAATCCATGAAGCATAATGTCATAAAAAAATATGGAAATAATTACTATATAATTTTCAGCTTTTGGGCATTGCCCTTTCATATAAATTACAGCACTAATTCGATAGTTCATGTCAAACATACAACATACTTATATACATAAAATGTATTTTTCCCCAACTCTAAGTGAAAACCTTGTATTCAGCTACAGCTATAGGTGTCACAGGCCATTGAGCCGTGTTAATAATTTATTCGCATGTCCACAGATGCAAATAATTCTTCTCTAATTGCGTCTCATTGCCATGAGAAGGCACATTACGACATGGCGCTATTTCATTGTTTCCCAATCACGTATAGTGATAATTAAATTGAAATTATATACATCTGCTGGATAGTGCCTGGCTCAGCTGCCTTTTTATCACCAATAGAAAGCATTGGTTTAAATCGATCAAAATATATACGCCTGGCTGAGTTCAATTTACGCTTAAATTAAGACTGATTTTTTTTATTTCATGTCGATGTCGTTTTATACTAAATTTAACATTCTGTTATGTGTTTCTTTATTAGTTTATTTTTTGGTAAAATACGTTTTCTTAGCACACCGGTTTTTGTACAGAAAGATCCCTTACTCTAATTTGTAAACAAAATTGTTTGAAGCGTTTTAAGTTTGTCATAACTAATTTATAACATTTGCTCGTTTAATAGAACGGGTATTTACATAACCTTAAAATAATATAACGTCGAAATAGCTGCATATTTATAAATGTAAATATGGAAATATGTAATAGTAAAAAATTAATAATTTTCAGGAAACTCTTGCCACCTTGAACTTAGGAGCGCCTGGCTCCGAGCTCAGCGAACGCAACAAGCGCACCATCGGCATTTTGCGGCAGCTGTTCCCTACACTCACCCAGGTAAAGTTTTATCTCACAATTAAAAAGATTATATCGTAATACAATATTAGAAAAACCTAATGACTAACGATCAAATATTTCTGTAAGTTTACTGTCATATTCGTTATTTCAGGTCATGCTTTTAAACCTTGCGCAGTTAAATTTTTCAGGTTGTCTATCTTATGCACATATGTCGAGCTGTCAATAGCAGCATCCTAAGCGCGATGTATGTTCTAGATAATCGAACAAAAGGTACAGCAGCTGACCAGCGTAGTGCTGAGAACGTTCGGGCCACTGTTCCTGAGGCTTTTCCTAGGAGGCAACCGGAACCAGGGCCGCATGAACGGCGGCACCGTCGAACTGGATGACGACGATGACGACGATGATGATGACGATGCTACCACCACCACCACCGAGTCGTCGCGGCGCAAGCGAGCGCTGTACATCTTGCCGGTATGAGGTCGCATCCCGTCACACTCAGCCTGCCAAGGACGGCAGCGCGGGCGAGCGCAGACCGCGCGCCATTACCATCGTCACCGTCACCGTCACTCACTGCATCGTCGCCCCATGCATTAATCATGACCTTCTTATTATTACCTGGTACTGATCAACATGGTTTATTCCAGAACACGGTAGCTGAAGACAACCTGCTCTCTGGCGCCGAGTCGCAGCAAGCCGAGGTGCGCGTCGCCTTCGGAGAAGGTGAGCAGCAGGCAGCCGCTGCATCGGACGACCAGCAGACGGCCGCGCAGACCAATTCCGCCTCCATCGACGAGATCTCCCTCGACGATGCCGACGACACTGAGGAGAACAGAAACAAAAGGTATATTAATTTTCTCTTTTTAAAATCCCTTTTAAGTCCACATACACAAAGGATTATTTCTACTACTGATATAATTAAGTGCATAATCATTATGAAGGTTTGAAGTAAATTGGGGTCTTAAAAAACATACATATATTCAAAATAATGGAGTTCTTTCTAATAAATATTACATTAATATGAATAGGTACTTTGAATTCGGTTTACGGTTTCGGTTCGGTTCGGTCCAAATCTAAACAAAAACAAATATATAAAAAACATAGCAAAACGAACTCTTTTCAGTGTTTATTAATTGTTTACCTTTTCAGATTCCTGAGCTTCGGAGGCTCGGATGGATCCAACGGAGGTGGATCCGGCAACTTTTTATTTGACATCGTGAGAGTATGTATTTTTTACAACAGTTATACCCATTTTTTCTACTCAATCTATACGCCTTATACTTTTCTTCCCTATTTCGAGTACTCAAGCAAGTTCTTTTACATTCCTTGCGTTTATTGCAACTCATTCAGCTGTCTTAGGTACTCCAAATGCATTCCTTACAGCAGTCTTCACGTAATTTTTCTTTATGTTTGAATTGGGAGAAATGTATCTTATCCTCATTACGACGAAATATAAGGGTTTATTAGGGAATAGATTAGAGCAGTCTCCATTGGCGTTGACATGTAGAATGCTCGACCTACATCATATATTTGAGCATTCGTATTTGGTGACGAATGATGGCCGCAAACTTTGAGCGCAGTGGGGAAGGGTCATTGTGCTCGCAAACCAGCAAGCCATTACCAGCTCGAGACCAAGCCCGAGCGATGGGGAATGCCCCAAGGCTCGCTAGAGGGGGCCAACATGGCTCTAATTGAAACCCTGGATCGACGAATGCTGGATACCGCATGAGTGCGAATGAGGAGGTATGATGTTGCAGCGGCCCGCGGAGGCGATGGCTCGTGCGGCAGGCTCCGCGTTCCGCCTGCTCGCCGGCACCGACTCCCTCAACGTGGGCTTCACTGCCTCCCACACCGCCACCCTGGATCCCAATGACCCACAAGTACACACAGGAATTGCAGCACCACCTAGAGCTATTCACACACGTAGATTCGCTGTACGCTAGAGATTCGCCGCTGAAGTCGGACGCTGATGAAGATCTTGCTTTCTTGTCGTCGTAGTAATCTAAACACAAACACCGATCTTTCCTTTTCCCATCCTTGTATTCCACTTCTTTCACGCTTTATTAGTTTTAAATAATCAGCATTAAATGCATATTATCTAATTTAAAGTATTTTTAGACTAACATTGTAGCAAAAAAATAGAATTATGTCACTTGTCTTGTCAAAACCAAACAGAGGTTTTGTAGTGTAATGATAATATTTAGATATAAATGTAGCCTTTGGATCCAAAATGAGCTATCTTTATAAGATGCAAACACGTAATTGTATAATTGTAAATTGCAGTTGGTGGCTGGATCATCGTCCGCTTCCTCGGGACCTGATGCCCCTCATGCTGAAGGTGAGGAGGCCAAAGGTGACAATCTGACAGAGGGAGTTCCCGGACCTATTACAAGGCTCTTCATCATTGCCAACCGTGGTATCGCCAACCTCATCCAAGATCTGATCCTTCGAATCGCGCAAACTTCCGAGAGGATAGTCAACTTCAAGGCGCGACTCATCACCTCCATAATCTAATGCGCAAGCACCTAGAGCAATATCGGGAGGCTTGCACCGCATCGGTGCACGCGGGGGGACCGCCAGGATATCTGACAGATAAACGAATGGCATCCCATGTCACACTAACTATCCGACAACCTGTCAGATATTCGTGTTGGTCATCTTATTTGTAGTAATGTGGTATTAGGTCAATAGAGCTTGAATCTCGACTGCAATCCATCGGTTGTTTAGGGTTTAGTTTGGAGTCGAGGCTCAAGATTAATTTAACGGCCCAAAAAATAACTGCGGCGAACACTCTCGATACTTGACTGATCACGAAATACATAATTTTTGCTGCACAGAGTGCCATCACTCTGCAATCAACTTGTGCATATCATTGTTTGTCACGAGGCTCTAACTTAGATATTTAATTTGCCAATCCGGACACGTTTTGTAATGATATGCCGGAGATTTAAAAAATGTGATTAATAGATGCAGAGGCCAACCATTAAAGAATTTTAGTTACTTTTTATGCATTTGAAGAAGCGTTGTTATATTTTGTAGATATTTCCTTTTATGCTCTATTGGTATTTTGTAACAGATCTGAACTTTCATTTTTCAAATGTTCGTGGTCACTTAGGTAGGGAGTGCGCGCCGTCGAGCGTCTGAAGTCTCCTAGTTGTAGTGTAGTTTGGAGGCGGCGGCGCCGCCCTGCTCAAGCTTTTTTATAATGTGTCGTTTTCTATTCGTTTTTACGTTTGTAAATATGTATTATAGCGGAATTTGTGTAAAATAAACGAATAGTACCTAGTTACATCGACTTTATTTTCGCACACCTATGTTGTTTTTTGAAAAAACTGTTTAGATATCACCCTAAAGTATCATTTTATCATGACAAGTTTGGCAGTCCAACTACTAACTCCCGCTGCAAATTTTCTCTTTCTGCCAAATTATATTATTATTTAACATCTTAAGTCCTAATGTAACATTAGATCTTAAGCATTGGAATGTCATGTTCTCAATTAAATACCAATTTTATTTAAATTTGTTTTAATCTTACTTCACATTCCAAACAAAATGTTTCGTCAGGGAAACGCTGGATACCAACAAATTGTTTCATAACTACAATGAACCTTTAATACTAAACTATACTAATCGATCCTAATATCACCCACAAATTATTATAACCTACTGTAGTTAAAACTGTATTAAATGACAAATATTACAATAAAATATATCTACACATATAAAAAAATGTAAAAATTATCATGAGTAATTTATCAAAAAAGAATCCACAAGCTTTGCTAAGCATCCTATGCAGCAGCGACGGCGCGACTTAGTATTTCTGCTCGCATAACTGACTAATGATGGTTCAACGGATTCCTTTGGAACTCTTCTGGTATTAGAGACACTTCCAACGCCAGAACGTTTCTGCTGCATTATTGAAAAAGTCATTGTCTTCTTGCACTTGTAAACTCCACTTGAATTAGAAACGCGAAACGTTCGCACAGGTAAAACGCAACGCATTTGGTTTCTGTCTTGTGAACGGTTGATGGTAATAATTTAAATTTAACTGCTAATAACTTTAGAACGAAGCTGTTCCATCTGGTTTTTTCATTGCTTGAGGATTAATACTTTAAGATATCGGAAAACAAAGGAGAAAGGTTATTAATACATATCAATTTAAAATCAACGGATGGAGTAAATGTCAAAGAATATAGTTTATTCAATTCATTGCATGCATGTATGAAAAAGTTTTTATATGAGTATACAGATACCGCTGTATATTTAAAATAATATTGGGCAGACTTGATGAGAAATGACCTTCGTACAACTGAAAAATGAAACTAGTGATGACATATATAAAGTTCAAGTTTGACAAAAATGTTCAGACTTGAACTATCCTCGCAAACCAACGGCAGGCACGCAAGTGAAATGTGATCGAGAGTATGGATCATAACATGTTTAAATTAAAATTATCAAATTGGGCAAGAAACATAAATACATTTCAAAACCAAAAAAAGAGGTGACAACTATACTAACATGCAAAACTGATTGATTGTTTGATTTATCTGCTACATATCTGTTGCTTTGTAACCAAAAGTCGTTTTTATGAAATGAAATGAAGCATCTTTATTCAATGTTGAAGTATACATTTTAAATTATACAACTTTACGGCATACCGTCCTGCATACCGTCAGCTTGAATATTAATTTTTAGTCCGATCTACGATCTAGTTACTGCGTAGATCGGATTAACAAGTGACACCAGGACATCAAACACCTCAGTCCTACCCGTGACCATGAACACTGTAAAGGGTTCGAAAAGTCGGGTGATAAAATTTTAAAAATTTAAAAATAAACCGCGATAAAATCCGTAAAGTTGTATTGTTTAAAAATGTCTAATATTCGCGTAAATCTCAAAAACAAAATAAAAGGGATTTAATTGTAGCCATAATTTCGTCTTTGAAGTCTTTAAGGTGACATTCCAAATCGTCTCTTTTCTTTTTATTCCGATGAGTAACGTAATTCGGCGGAGTATTATCGGCGCTTAACCCCAAAAAATTCGCGTTAGACTCAGAAGACGACTCCTTATAAAAATTTCCGCTATCGCTTTCGCTATTAAATTACGGCAATCGCTAGAATGTGTACGTTTCGGTTACGTACGATCGAATTGTTTTTGTCTCTTTCAGCGTTCCTTTTCTATTCACTGAAATTAAGTGCCCTACCACAGTGTTATGCGCGCCTGGTACTTCACTGTATTTTATTACAATAGGCAAGCGCCCGTCCGGTCGGTCCTATTTCTTCTAATCTAACTAAAATTTTGA
>JAOCPS010000010.1:37646-51531 GCA_025505425.1 Graphium colonna
TTATTTAATTCCCCTGGAAAATGCCCGGAAACTAGGAAAGACAGAGCAGATTCGACCCGTCCGTTAAGTGTTAAGTAATCACCGCCGCCCATGGACTCCCGCAACACCGGAGCGTTGCCGGCCTTCGAGGTAGGAATAATCTCTTTTCTTGAAGATCCCTAAATCGTTTTGGTCCAGAAATATACTGGTGACTGTTCATTGCACAGGGGTATAGTGCGAGGAAGAAAAATGGCGATATAACCGCGCAGTGGGTGACTACCAACCATAGAGGTGGTAGTGGTACTTCGTTGTTTGTCATGTTGCATGGTGTACAAATGCAGCAGGTATTAATCCAAGCAATTCCTCTATACTCTTTCCTTGGTAAATGCGATAATGGATGCGTTTAGGTAAATTAGATGATGTAATTATGATATTATGATAAATTTATATTTCATTGACATATTTTTGAATGAGTCACTAAAGGTTTCCCGAAGCTTCTTTGTCTCGACTTTCAGAGCCCGTTTAGTAAATGCTTAGGTTAGTAGGCTTAAAGGGTTTATTAGAGTACAAATTTGGAACCAAGTAATCTTTATAGATAAAAGATATAATGCAATAAAAACTAATTGTTTAACTTTTTCTTCTAAAATCCTTTACTTTAGGGAGATATTTCAGAATTATCTCTTTGTATAAATATTGCCAATTATAATACTTTCGCGCGATATCATTCTGGCAACACTTAATATACGTGGCGGAAACGGATGCCTGCTCTATTTATCATTACACACGCTCGTTGCCCACAGGCGTGACTTAATCATTAGCCCGCATTCGCCAAATTAAAACGAACACACATACGTCCATACATATACAAAGTTACAATGATTAGTCATGTAGGAGCATTAAGAATCAAGATTTTAGACAAAAGCTAACATAATACTTACAGACCAAAAAAATGTCTTATATATGAAATCAACAAAACTTATTAGTCATATCATAAATGACAAAGTTATGCCTGAACACATAAAAAATTTATGCACTTGAATTAAAAATCTATCTTTGAAGTTGGCTAAAGATTTTCTAAGCGAATTACTTATCTTAGATTTTCTTTCGTAAATTATTTATAAGCCCACTTTCGTATAATTCTTATTGTAATAAAAAATGTATAGGTATGAGGTAGTAAATAGAGATGTTTCTATGTGAACAATCATTAAAAATCAAACATATACTGGTAGTCTCTACTCTACCTGTACATATTTGAATTTGAAGGTTCTCTAAACCTTCCAGGTGTAAAAAAAAAATCCTATTTATATGGAATACTTAAATTTTTGTCAAAATATTTGTAGTAATTGTTAAAAATTCAAGAACAGAACACAGTTCATTATGTGCTATCTCAGTGCCTCCTCATACTAAAGATATTACTTTACAGTCGCAACGTCAGATGACAGCACGTAATCATGAAGAGCAAATATGTCCATCCCTAATAAAGATAAATGTAAGTGTTTACACATACAGACGGTAAAGCGAGACTAGTCATTCCTAATATTAGGTCTAGTATACCATTATTAGTAACAACTAATATTCTGTGCATATCAACGCTGATAACGTACATTTATTCAGGTCAATATCTACTGATAAACGGCTACAACTTCTTAAAGTTATCAGTTCTAGCAAACTTAATGTGTAATACACTGCAAGTGAAGTGCTAATTTGCTACAACGTCAAAAATTAACACTCCAACGTATGACACATATTCATGAGCAATAGGCTTGAGTATTTATTGTAATTCAACTTATATTTTACATTGTACATACAAATGTTAAGTACTTTACATGGTAGATAATATTAAAACTGAAAATTTGTAGTCTGAATCTAATTAAAACCTATTGCGACATGCTATTTTCGTATTAAGTAGGCCCATAAGTCTGACAGTTTGCGAGGTTTGCAAAATCATACATTTACTGGAAAAGCATGGTAACCATTGTGTCTATAAGAATGATGTACTAAATTTAAAATACAGTGAATGATCTATACAAGCAACTCATATGAACCAATTCCAATAAAAAAGTTTCTTAACTAACTTAAAAACTAACTTAACTGTACAGCATAAATAAATTCAGTTTTACTATGCTCAACAGAGGTTAGTCATATAGTGTTCACTGTATTAATTTGTTGTATTAATTCACTAAAAAAAATTGAGGTGTCCATAACGTGTCGCATTAATATAATTAAATCAGATAAATACAAACTTTTTATCATGGGGATTTACAGTCTTCGACTCGAAAAGGTTTCTTAACTATGTAGGTAACACAAATGTGTTCCAAAAATGGGTCAATTCTTTATTAATACATTTTTTTTTAAATTGGTAAATTAAATTTGGGGCAGGTATTTTATTAATGTTTTCTCTGTTGTTAACTAAAAAAAACAAAGTAGATTAGGAAGAAATGAGGCGAGGGCAATTTGTTAATATCTCAAATGCTTAATAATAAATATAAAGTTATAATTATTCTGACTTTGCACATTAACAATGCAAATAATGCAACCTGGCTTGAATGAACCAAATGAAAATTTGTATATGTTGAAGAATATTTGGTAAGCAACTTTTGTACCATATAAGATGATATGACAACCCAGAGGGGGTTTTACTATAGCTTGTTAACACAGAAAGAAGCCATGTGGGCTCAGAAATAATTGAGAGTAATAATACATTTATATTACAGATTTATCATTTAAAAATTGTTAAATATTGAAAAAAGAAAAGCTTAATATATTTTTTCAAATCTAATTTCTATTATCTATAGAAATATCACTGTATTTATTATATAAACTTACTACACAGTCATTATACTAAAGAGCAATAAAATATAATAGAAAATAATTTTCAAGTAGCATAGTAACAGGATAGCTAAAGATATAATATTGGTTGGTCCACTTTAAAAAAAGTGAATCTTATATGAAGAACCTATATATTTATAATGAATTAATTGTGGAACAAACAAACAGGTATCAAAACAAGTCAGCATGTATAAAAAAATGCACTTACCTTTGATCAGAGGCTCTGTGACAACATTGACATCTTCCTGAGGTATCATGTCCATTAGCCTTGCAATGTCCGTCGCCAGCATATGATCCACAACTTCAAGCAATTTTGGTTTCAATGGGTGGAATTTGGTGAAATCGTGATTAGCAAGTGTTTCCTGCATTTTCTTAATATCGGGGAAGTCACCAGGTGATATTTGTTGTTCTCTTTGAATCCTATCATACACCTGTCCCAGGTTCTTTATTAATTCCTTTTTCTTTCCATCCTTTCCGAACATAGAGGGCATTTCTTTCCTTAATTCACTAACTATGTATGCATGAACTTTAGCAAGCCTTGCCCTTTTGATTAAGTCATTAAGTTTACGTAATGCAGCATTTCGTGGGAGGGACTGCATATCTCTGAAGAGATCTTGCTCTTCGTCTTCGAACAAGCGTCTGTTGACGTCATATCGGAGTGGTTGATCCCAGAAAGAGCCGATATAGACACGGGCTACCTCAGGTGTCTGTAATACTTTCCCTAGAGACCACATAAGCGCACCGTACACACGCATCAACTGTTGGTGATCAATCATGTCGGCTTTGTTCAAGACAATTCGAATTTTATCATCATGGCCTCTCAAGGCCTCTATACTTCTCCTAAACTCATCAGAAATGTCGAGTTTGTGGGCATCAAACAACAATATAATGCGATCGACGCGTTCCGCAAACCACTCTAGGACTCCAGTAAAATCGTACCCGCGATCAACGCGCTGCTTCTCTCCGGAGAGAATACCGGGTGTATCGACAATAGAAATGCCACGGAGCACGGGAGACGCGACGGTAGAGCACTGAAATCTATTCAAGAAGGCGTTTCCGAACTTACTCAGAGGGCGGAACTGTTTTTTCGGGTCTACGACAAGTGCGTTACCTGGTATTACGCCCTCTTTCTCATCGTACATAACAGCGATGAATCGATCCGTTGTAGGTTCAGGTCCAATTCGAATACCAGGAAAATCTCGCTCAAGAAGATATTTGATGAAGGTCGTTTTACCGGTTGAATATTGCCCGACCAGCAGTATCATCGGTTTTGCATCGAAATCAGGCTCTTCGAGTTGCGGGGAGTGGAAATCATGGAACTGGTAGTGTAATTCCAGAGGCAAAAGTTTAGTTTTATAAATTCTTTTGAGCCCTTCGACGACATTGTCGATACTTTCCGTTTTTTCGCCCTCTTTCTTCAACCAGCTAAACATTTTGGCGAAAATAAGTTAACTATCTAACTGTCCAATATAAACGTTTTGCACTATTTCACTCACTGCACCACTTTGAATAAAAACTTAGGAAAAATACAGCGAGACCACCACGATCATCCTCTTCCCATGAAATGAAATGAATGACGTGTGTGACGTGACTATGACGATGTTACCACTTATTAAGGTGGATGATTTGATACTTATCAAACTTATTAATATCTTGATTATTATTCAAGATATTTCTTTTGAAAACTTTATTAAATTTACATGATTTAGATTATTGTAACATAACCAACTGTTTATTTGCAGTTTTAACAAAGTTTCTTTACAATGTACAAACAATCTAAGTGGATTGAGATGGTTGCCGAAGAATATAATTAAAATGTAATATTACAAAACAAACTCATTATATACAAACCTATATAATTAAAGTACAACTTTCCTTCTTGTACCTTACAACCAATCTAACTCAAAAATAAAATAAATCTATCTATGAGTGGGCTGTCTGTGTTAAATCTTTGCTACGAATGTCAGAAATTATTAAAAAATACGTCAAAGCGTCAAATTGAAACCATGAAAATGCGCGGTTTGTTGTGATAATAATTTATTAAACTAATAAATAAATATTTTTGGACAAAAATGACTATATTTCATGACGAAATAGAAATTGAAGATTTTGATTACGATGACGAAGAGGAAATGTATTACTACCCTTGTCCATGTGGCGACAGATTCCAAATTAGTAAGGTTAGAGCTTATTATTTTTATAATTACAGCAGTGATGTGTGTTTAAATATCTGTACTGTAATAAATAATAAAAAAGTAAGGAGTACTAATTTAAACGAAGTAGATGAATATAAATTTCTGGTTAATTTTATAACAAAACCTACTAGAATCTAATGTGCGTGACTCATCACTCGCTTATTTGATTTCGGATAAAACCTTATATTTGTCAAAAAGCAATGTGTTTATTATAAAAGTATATTTAGTTTTTTGTAGTAATTAAAAATGATTATTTTTCTAGGAGGAACTTATGGCTGGAGAAGAAGTAGCAACATGTCCAAGTTGCTCCCTTGTAGTGAAAGTTATATATGATCTGGTAAAGTATATTTAGCCAACAAAATTAATGTAATTGTTTTAAAATTTAAAATATTTTTGTAGGGCACACAGCAGATAGAAATATCAAATTTTAGATTAATAATTACAATCAAATTTTTTCCATACTTGATATACCCAGCCATATATTTGTACTTATTACTATAAAATATCCATTATATTGTTTTAAAAGATTCCATTGTATTTAAGAAGTAGTTACCTAGTTATTCCCAACATATGTCTAATAGAAAATAGCTGAACTTAGCTGAATAGGTACCATTCAAAATTGGTAGAACCAATATTTGTTTGATTACTGGCATCTATATTCATATGGTACAATATAGCCAAGAAGGTAAATGTAAGATTTTAAGTCTAGCACTAAATCTATTTTGAAGAAAAAACTATACATGTAACTTGGCTTATAGTCTATTGTATATACCGTAAGGGAATAATAAGTCACATTAAATTAAGACTATATATTTCAGTTTGCAATCAATCCTAAAACATTTAAAAATATCTTTACAGGAAAAATTCAAAGCAGAGTCAGAAGAAGTCCACAATGAGTATGGTGACAAAGAGGCTGTTAAGGCATAAGATGATAAAATAATCAAGATTTTTGTTAAGAAAAATCCTGATATCATGTCATACTATATCTACAAGATGTAGGTGAAATATTTGTGGTAAATGTTAAGCAGTGCCTGACATTATGCCTTGTGATTTAAGAAATAAATGTAAATAAACATATGCTTTATGATGTACATACTTTATTTTACAATTATGTAATGATTGTCAATACAACAGTGATTTCACAATTTGTTTTATTTATTCAAGCATTATGTAAGTACTTTCCATAAAAGTAATATTTAATATATATTTGTATGTTAACATAAGACAACTGTTATTCGTGTTGTATTAAAATAAAATTATACATAATTAATATAACTTAAAGAACAATGCACATTTTTATATGGAAAACAGTACCAAGTTTCATTTTTTAGAGACAAGTTTAAACTTTTTTCGAGACTAGACATATTATATTAACTCCTACAGACGTTTTTTCCTTAAAGAAATCTTGGGTTTCAGAGATATTTCGAAAAAATCGATTCATAGAAAATAGTTACTTCTGCATTCTACATCTCTATGACCGATTGTTAAATATCCTGTAGGTTAAGCAAAATTCATAGTTTTTCAAATATTAAATCCATGAAGCGTAATGACATAAAAAATTATGGAAATATTTACTATATTATTTTCATCTTGATGCATGAGAATTTTTGGTACCACTTTTGGGCATTGTCCTTTAAAACAATGTTGTTTGACTAGCTAATAAATACACCTAAATCACACAACTACAGACATTCAAGACTATTTTCTCAAGCTACTTTGATATATTGTCATGTCAAGTATACAACATTTTGTAAAAGTATAGTTTAAAAAACTACAGATAAGGAACAACATAAATATATAAGAATTGGCTATAGTATTATAATATAGCAACATACATTGTAATATAAACGCTATGACATTTAATATTTAGATTAGAACACTGCAGCTTTTACCATATGGAAGGATACATTGAGCTATAACATCATAAATAGAGATTTAGAAGATAAACAAAATTTATGTAAATATTACAAGATTTAAAGCCAATTTGTAAATAATATAAATAATTTAAACAAAAGATAGCACAATACATGAACATTAAATATCAAAGGATTATTGCTCTTATCGTTACATTTTACCAGTCACTAATAAGACTTACAGTGTATTGCATTTTTCTTTAGATATACAAAACTATTTTGAGGTATATTCTTTCTATCCTTTTTAAGACAATACGCTAAAGCCACATAAATTTTTAACAAAGCAAAGTTTTATACTAAAATTACAAGATTTAGGTGACATAATTATATTTAAAGTTTTTAAAATATAATAAATTACCACACATAGTCCAACTAAAAGTATATCACTGATACAGAGAAAATAAATATAAGAAGTCCTTACTAGAAAATACTGATTTGATTATTATCTATAACACAAGCCAAAAATAAAATATATCACAAAAACTTTTGGTCCTAAAATAAACCACAAAATAATATTTTAGTTTCATCAAAATATTTTCTTATGATACATTCAAAAGGTAGATTTTTTAATTCTTTAACTGTGAGATATCTAATGTGCGAAAGCAAATCTTGACACAAAGTGCATATTATTATTTATCTACTTAATGTCGGAAGATTGACATAAAATTTGTATTATATAAAATATTACATAATGTAGTAAGCACTTTTTCTTAAGTAAAATCCAAAATATATTTTTTAAAATGAATAGATTAAATAAATTTCCATTTGTAAGTGTCAAGCCAAAAGAAAATACTTTTGCCATTGAATTTATAAGATTATGTTAAGACAGACATCAGTCTTTTTGACACATTTTTGTTTAAACATACGGGTTAAATTTATTTTTCGATCCTAGTGTCTAAAACCTTTTTTAATTCATACTATTAATGTCAATAAAAATAAGCAAGTAATATAGCTTTAGTAACACTTTCGCGGAATTTTTACAAAAAAATTAACAAAATATCCATATATTAGAATTTTGCTATGTTTATCTCAATTTTTTATTATTATATTTTTCATGTATCTGAGGTGTAAATATGTCAGTAAACTTCATTTTTAATAACTAAATTTAAAAATAATTACCACCATGTCCTTAATGACATTAAGCTAACAAAATTATGTTTAATAAAAAATAAAATATTAAAAAGGACAGAACTTAAAAATATACAGATAATACAATCATTCCTGCCTGTTTATAAATAACAGGATTACTTCGACAGAGAATTGTTTTGTTTGAGACTAAAATCAAGTATGTAAAATTCTTTTCAACTCATATCATTACTGTATTTATAAACAACTATATAATTTTAAACAAGATTTATATGATTGAAGATTAAAATCAAAAATTAAAAAACTAAAGTCATGATTTTGAATTGTCTACAAGAGTAAAAAAAAACTTCTAATCACAACATAATGTGAAGTCGAATGAAGAAGAGATTTCATAATTTCAAATGCAAAAATAGGCATTTTAGGTATATAAGTGTCCGCGAGAGTGCTAGTAACAAATTAAAATATGCAATTATGGCCGGAGGTGGCAGCTAACCTCTATCCATCAGACATTATGGAGCCCTTTCAACATATTGCAAAGCCCTATGAAGGCGGGGGCGGCGGTAAAGTGTTATTTTGCTGTATAGGAGCAGAGCTGGTCTGAGGTATTCCGGGAACACTGAAGTGTCTCACCGCAGCCTCTAAAGCAACATTGTTCCCACTGAAGTATGCCGATACTGCATTGTGGAATAGTAGCAATTGTTTGTTCATCACTTTTACCTGTGTGGAAATTAAATTGTTAGTTAATATCCATCTTAAAAGATACTGTCTAATATTGAAATATCTGATTAAAACTATATTAAAAAAAAATAACATTAGCTTAATAATAAAATCTATTTACATGCCCATCTGAAACATAGAGCATCTTAATTTTCAGATGACTGGTTGATTAGGCCATATTGCACTAACAAAGCCAAGAAATAATAACCAGTTTTTCTGTCTGCGGAATTCAACTTTGAACTTGGCAAACAAGGACCTAGGTAATGGAGGCAGATTTATTAATATATATAGTATAGAGACATGTTAGCTTTAATATTTTTTTCATTCTTACTTCTTATAATCAATTAGTTTGTAATTATAATTAATATAATTTAATTTCAACAACAAAAATACTTTGAAATTTGTGCATGTCTATAGACAAGGTGATCTAAAATAAACTAACAAATAAACCATTGCGACTTTACTTAAATGGGTAATAATAATTGCTTGACACAAAGTGAACAACATTTGCTTATCTTATAAACTTAAACCTATAAAAACTTCACTCTATAATATCATTTTGCTTGCTTAGCTTTGAAATTTGATCAAATCCATAGGCAAGGGTTATACCCAAGAGTACACATAAATAACTAGCTAGTTACCAATGGTTAACAGTAAGCACAGGTATGAACAGTACTTTTCTTCAAAATCCCTTAAAATAGTATCAAACAGTTTTAATAATCACAACAGTTACATAAAGAAACATAACATCAATGATTTTATAAATTAACAAAACTTATTAAGGGGCGATAGTAGAATTTATTTTAAACTACGCCCCGCTGCACACAACGTGATACAAGCTACACAACACAATATCAGCATTTTAAGTTATATGTATACTCCAAAGGTTATAGTTTAACATGAGATGAACCATTTGTTCACTTATCAACTTTCTTCATCTACCTACTAGCTTTTAGCTTTTATCTCCAGTGTCTGATTTTATCCAAAAAAAATACATAGCCACAATATATCAGTGTTTGGATATTAATTTTTATTTCTGATTACTTGAGGCGAATCTGAGTTTAAAGTCTGGTGCCGGCATCAATAAAATTGTAAACTACTCAACTGCAATTCTAAGTGCTGATTTACAACATGTTCGATAAACAAGTCGTTCGCATATCTTATAAGTAAAATTCGCCAATCCGCACTGGTGTTGGGTGGTGGACTATGTCTTATACCCTCTATCTAGCGGGAGGGCCTTTCCCTAATAATGGAATAATTTAAAAATCTACTGATAAAAGTTTGTTTTCACTGAAAACGGCGAAATCAACTTCAAACGTCTTAGATGTAATTCGTGTAACAAATTTTTAGTTATCTTGATGTAAAAAAGAAACTGTTAAACCTATTTTCATGAAAATTATGTGGGATCACCTCATAATTATATCTTTTAAAAAAATTATTTTGAAGGCATAGCTTCCAGAGATATCCGGTATCATACATACAAAAGACCAACAGTCAAATGAAGAACCTCCTCCTTTTTTAAAGATGGTTGAAAAATTTATTAATTTACCCTATTTTCATGAAGCAGTTGCAGCTTGACTGCAGAATCCTCTCTCAATCGCTCGTAATGGCGTCTATGGCGTTCGATGCTAGCAAGTAAGAGCTCGGGAGGATTTCCTCCACTCGCTTCTAGTTCGCTGCGATAGGCATCATATTCAACTCTGAAAAAAAGTTCTTTGTTTTTAAGATGTTAAGCGATCCCGTCGCCCCTAGAGACATGCAAAATAAGGAGAGTCACGAGTGCGTTTCAATCTGGAAAATAGGATAAAATAGGTTTATTGGAAAGGATTGATCGGCATTAAGTAATTGGGGGGAAAAGAGAAGGATAGACATGGCCATCCGGCATCCCCAAAAGTCATGGATACTTTATTTATGCAGACTATAAAGGGCGGTGGTACCTCCCCAGGCTTTAAAAGTGCAGCAAAACTGTGAAAAGATGTTATGATCTACCACTTGTAATAAATAACTAGAGAAAGGTATTAAGTATTGTGTATGATGACAGTATTAATATTTCTATTTATTTATTTATTTACTTTCAAGAACAAGCAACAGTAATATACTAAATAACACTATGAGGGTTTACAAACAGAAAGACTGATATCAATCTTTATTAGTGCTCAAAAAATAACAAGTTTCAAGAATGAATTAAAGAAATAGTTGCATTTTTGCAATTTTTTAACTAAACATCAACTAATGTGAAAGCCCATATTCAATCCTACGATAATAGTACATTAATGCTGCGGCCAGCAAATAAGGCATTGATGGACGAACGTGCAAATATGGGCCGAGGCGTAGCCGACGCACACATACGTAAGTCCATCAATGCCTAGTTGTGCCCAAGGCTTGTATAGTATTTTTTTCAAACAATGCGCGGAAATTAAAAACACAATTTAACTTTTTAAGTTCAATAACGAATAACGAACAATAATATTTTTTTACGCGCCATAATGTTCCTTTGGTTTTTTTTCAATAAACAGCTTTCTATTTTCAAGCCAGTTCGAAATTTCAATAAAACCTATCATTAGTTACCTCCTTGGTAGTCGTCATGTTTCGAACTAAAAGGTCATTCCATTTTTAGCTTCGCCTGTATGTTTGTTTGCTTTTTTGTAACCGACTCCTTTGAACACCATTTTGACCCACTTTCCGCGGACAAATTTTATTCAAACTTTGCAAACTTTTCAGGGGCCCATGACATTACAATAATTTGATAAACATATCCCATTATCCTGACGAGGATCGCCAGGACTTACAACTTTTTAATTTTTAGTTCCGATTTCTCATTAAAGCGTGTTTTTTTAGTTTTTTAAACTATATTTTATTTAATAAATCACAGGACAGATATTAGTTTGCATAGTATTTTATCTGGCAAAACACTACAGATTTGGATTTTTATACAACTTTTGCCGTCCGCTGCCCGCATGTATTTGGCCAGTACGGCAATTTTGATTTATCTCGAAGAAGATTGTCAAAATAATGCTTTTTTTCCAAGCATGTTTAAGAAAAGTACATTTTCATCACTAGATCATCCGGGGCTGGGCACTAGACTATCCTGGGGTTGACACTAGACCATCCTGGGGTGGGCACTAGACCATCCTGGAGTGGGCACTAGACCATCCTGGAGTGGACACTAGACCATCCTGGGGTGGGCACTAGACTATCAGCGCATAACACAGTGGGGGCGCATTTTCCTCGAAAAAAAGCTTTTTATATATTTTTTTATCCTTTTACACCTTTATTTTATTTAGATTGAATTTATAGAACAAAAAATTCAAATCATACACAACTTTTACATATAAAATTGGAGACAGTTTTTATTGTTACTTTTGTTTCACGCTTTGTATGTAAGGTTTTTGTATGTATATTGTCTATATACATTAAAACTCCGTACAAGTAATTTAAAAATAATTTCAGTGTAAAAAATAAAGAACTGATAGAGAATATTTACCTGGCAGCTTCGTATTGACGTATAGTTAGCAAAGTATCTTCAATAGTCTTGTTAGTGAGGGTATTCAGAGAGTTATTGAAGAAATGCAGAGCTGCAAGTAAAATTTCTCCGTTTCGTGTCAAAGAACGTTGTGTGTCAGCGTTGTATAAGAACCTGAAAATGAAACAAAAGAAATGTTATATATAAAATTGAATTGCCGTTTGTTAAAAGTTGAAAGGGTTTGATTGATTTGTCTATTTTTTTTTTAAATATTGGTTGCTATTCAGGTACTATTTATGTTTAAAGACATTCAGATTAATCCACGAGAAAAAGTCACCAATTACAATATTATTTCATCTATTACAACACAACATATGGTATCAATATGCAACATTCAATTTAACAGCACTTTTGTTATACTTTACCACAGAAATACCAAATTTTGCTAAATATCATTTGATACAGAACTATCTACTTTTAATTATCATAAATAATATGTGTATATGTTAAATATAAATCATGTTGGTAACATTATTCTATACATATTTATATAAGTATTCCAAAACTGTGATAAATCAACTAATTTCATAAGTTTTAATCTAGAATGCTTAATCATAGATCATTTACGGTACAAAAACTTCTACATTGTCATTGAGAGTATTTGCAGGCACATAATATTGATTGCTATTCAAATTAGAAAAGCTTAACACTGCTCTGTAACATGCGATTGCGCTAACTCAGTTCACTGAGTTGATAGTGATAAATACCATGGTCAAAAATTATTAGCCCACAGCACTTAAGACAAACATAAAACAGACACATAAATTTTTAAACGTAACCTGATATGCAAGTAAAACAACAAGCAACATCTAGTTTCAAATAAAATTGTAAAATTACTTAAAGCAGTTGGCTGGTAAAACAAACCTTTAGCAACAACACATACTCTATTAGAAAGCTATCAATGGAACTACTAAAGCAAAATGTTAGATATAATCAAACTAAATATTCTGTTGTTAAGCTATCGCGCCAACTATCCCGGGCTGCCTAGGACTGGGATAGTTGATGTGCCTTGGAGGGAGGCTCTACGTCCAGCAATGGACGGCAATAGGCTGATGTTAGAAGCTAAGTTAGTTATCCCAAATATTATTGCTTAAAAATATTTTTAACCAATAGATAATCGTAATTGATCATTCCCAAATGAAAATGATTGTGTAATTGTAATTATGCACAACAATCTAGAAACAACTTAGAAAAGTTATATTATTTGTTTTCAAAGTGTTGTTTTACATATAATTAATTAGCTTAATTTATTTTAAGCTATTATTTTACAATTATCAATTGAATGAATTCAACGCAATAGACATGTAACAATAATACAAACAATATATGTATTAAATAATTAATTACAAAAATGTTTTACTGTATATCTAACTAGATATTGATATTGAGATATAAATAATGATGTGCATCTGAGTCCCAATTTACATATATGACAATTCTATTAGACCATTTTATTAGCAATATTCCGTGAAAAAACCCCCTAACAACCTGCAAGCAAATATGTGAGCACACGCATAAGCATGCATAAAGTACCTCTCACTCCATTCCCACACTGCTTGTAAGTGCTCTCATGTGCACAATCATGCAGACAAAATCACCACCAAGCGATAATGTTAGCAGGACCATGCAGAATCCCACACCAG